>JAWQEG010008297.1:0-19946 GCA_033782935.1 Petrolisthes cinctipes | reverse complement strand
GCATTGACTGATGTATGAAATGTGACTATGGGCATCACATTAGTCTTCAATACACTGTGTTTAAAGAGTACGTAACACTTTTAGGCTTGACACTGAAGGCTCAAACATCTTTAGGTTTGACTCGTTGACTCATTGAGAGGCCGAACACCAAAACATACATGGTGAAAATTGATAAAATAATATGAAGCACTAGAAAACTTAGCCACTGAAGTAGAATAAAAGACAAAAAGGTTCGAAGATAAAAAAAAAAATAATAAGAAAAAAGAAATTATGATTATTCAAGGCGAAATAGTGACGCTGTCGACTAACTACAGGCCACGTACTGTACTCGTCCAAAGCTGTGACACGAAACGAATCCTCAATGCAGGTGGTGTTTGGAAGAATTAGCAGCAACTTTACTGTGTGTCGACAGGATCTTAAGGGGGTGCGGGAATAGGGGGACAGGCTTGGGAGGGGGGGGTGTGGGAATAGGGGGACAGGCTTAGGGTGGGTAGAAAGCCTGTCCCCCTATTCCCTCACCCCCCCCCCCAAGCCTGCCCCCCTACTCCCGCACCCCCCAAAACCCCTCCCAAGCCTGTCCCCTACTCCCGCACCCCCCTAATCCCCCCCCCAAGCCTGTCCCCCTACTCCCGCACCCCCCAAAACCCCCCCAAGCCCTGTCCCCTACCTCCCGCACCCCCCCTAAACCCCCCCAAGCCTGTCCCCCTATTCCCGCACCCCCTTAATGTGTCAGAGTTTTTTTCCGTCTCAGTCACATTAATTTTCTTGTTTCTCCATCTTGGTTTTTTTTTTTTATGTTCTATATCCATATTCATTTTTTATATATATTCCTGAAGAAGATTTTTTCCTTTTCTCGTTTTATAGACAACTCTTTAATTTAGTCATCAAATTTTCCAAATCCCATAAAATTACTTTTTACGCCCACTTACCATCCTCTTCTTCCTATCAATTATTTTCATCTTTCGATTCTCTTTCGGTGTCTTTTTTCTTTCCCTCTACCATTTTTTTTTTTTAATTCTCAGTAGTCTCTTTCTTTCATTTCGTCGTTTTTTTCTCCTTTCTTTTTTCTTTCTCTTTTTCTACTTTTTTTCATCCCATTTTTTTCCCTTTTTAATATTTTTTTTCATCCCATTTCTCTCCCCTTTTCTATTTTTTTCATTCCCTTTCTTTCACTTTTTATATTTTTTCATCCCCTTTCTTTCACTTTTTCTACCTTTTTTTTCATCCCCTTTCTCTCTTTTTTCTCTTAGTTTCCTCTTTTTTGTTGTCCCATTTCAATATTCTCTCTATTTCCTTTTGTTATTCCCCCGTTTCCATTCCCCTCGTCATTCTTTTCTTCCTTCTCTTTCTCTCCTTGTTTCCCTTTCCTTCCTCTCTCCCTCCCCTCATGCTGACACTATCTCACCTCCCTCCCCCCCCTCCCTTAGACAAGCTGTTTCATTCTTCTTTCCTTACCCTCTCCCTCCCTCCCTCCCTCCTTTCCTTCTTTCTTTCCCTCCCTCCCTCCCTTCCTTCTTTCTTTCCTTCCCTCCCTTCCTTCTTCTCCCTCCTTTCTTTCTAAAAGCCTGCCTCTTTCCCTCTTTCTTTCTTTCTCTCCCTCCCTCCCTCCCTCCCTTCCTACTTTCTTCTTTCCCTCCCTCCCTGCCTCCTTCCTTCTTCTTTCCATCCCTCCCTTTCTACCTCTTTCTCCTCCTTTCTCTCCCCTTCCCTCCCTCCCTTCCTTCTCGGTATTCTTTCTATTCCTTCACGTTTATTACATCTTTCTTATCCTCCTCCTCTTCGCACCCTCTTTCCCTCCGTGCTTTCTCTGCCTCTCCTTGCTCCCTCATTCTTTCCATTAATTGCCTTTCCCCTCTGTCCCCTCCTATTCTCTCCTTCCCATTTATTTCTTCAAAATTTCTCTCCCATCTTCATTCTTCTTCCCCCCTCTTCTTCCCCTTCCTTGCTCTTTCTCTATGTTTCTTCTTCCCTTCCAATTCCTTCACTCAATTCTGCTTTACACCCTCGCTACGGTTTTCCTTTCCTTCCTACTTCTGCATTCTCACTCTTTCCTCATCATTCCTTTTTCTTTTTATTTCTCCATCCTATTTTTATTTCCCCTAATACATGAATCACTCTCTCATTCTTATCCTACCTCATTCCTATTTTCTCTTTCCCTCATTCATCATTACCTCTTTCTCTCCTCAATTTACCTCCCTCCTTGCCTCAATCTTCCCTCCATCTTTCTCTACCCTGCCTACCTACCTGCCTCCTTCCTATACTATCATTCCCTTCATTCCCTGCCGCCTCCTCCTCCTCCTCTCCCTGTCACCCCAATAATCCCCACTCTGGCCTTAACGCAAGCCTTTCTATTCCCCTCTCTCTCATCCTCCCGCCCCCACCCCCTCCGGATTCTTACCCCCCCCCCCTACTCCCCTCGCCTCCAACACCAGACATGTTTTCTATTTTTTCTTCTCTCCCTTTTCTCATCTTTGTTTCTCCCGCTTTTCCTCTTCATTCTCACACTACCTTTTTTTTTTTCTCCGCAGCTTACGTCCTTCTCTTTCTCTCAATTTTATACTCCCTCCTCTCCCTGTCACTCCCTCTTTGCTCTTCTTTTTCCCTCTTTAACCTTCTCCCTACCTTCCTTTATATTCCAAATCTCTCTTTCTCTCTCCCCTCTCTCTCTCTCTCTCTCTCTCTCTCTCTCTCTCTCTCTCTCTCTCTCTCTCTCTCTCTCTCTCTCTCTCTCTCTCTCTCTCTCTCTCTCTCTCTCTTTCTCCTCTATTTCCCTCGCTATCTTTTCCTTCTTTCTCTACCTCACTCACTATTTCTCACCCTCTCTCTCACTCTCTTCCCACAGACAAGCCACGGATCACCCTGAGCCTGGGCAGGTCTCTGGATCCGGACGACCTACAAGAAAGCAACGACCTCTTCTTTGAGTGCCACATTGACGCCAACCCAGACCCCTACAAGGTCGAGTGGTTCCATGACGTGAGTATCGCACTGGGGGAGAGCAGGAGAAAGAGGAGGAGGAGGAGGAGGAGGAAGAGGAGGAGGAGGAGGAGAAGGAGGAGGAGGAGGAGAAGGAGAAGAAGGAAATGGAGGAGGAGAAGGAGGAGGAAGAGGAGAAGGAAATGGAGGAGGAGGAAGAGGAGAAGGAAATGGAGGAGGAGGAAGAGGAGAAGGAAATGGAGGAGGAGGAGGAGAAAGAAATGGAGGAGGAAAGGCAGGAGGAGGAGGAGAAGGAAAGGCAGGAGGAGGAGGAGAAGGAAAGGCAGGAGGAGGAGGAGAAGGAAATGGAGGAGGAGGAAGAGGAGAAGAAGTAAATGGAGAGGAGGAAGAGGAAGAAAGGCAGGAGGAGGGGCAAGAGAAAGAGGAGGAGGACCAGGAGGAGGAGGAGTAGATGCTGGTTCTGGCTATAGGGGTTTGAGGAAGAAGGGTGAGTGAGTGAATGGAAGTTTAATTGATTGGAATAGGTGTTTGTTTTTACTGAAGGGAAGGTTGTCGAGGGGTGGATTGAATTGTTGGTAGGATGGAGTGTGAGTTTAGCTGATTGGTAGGATGGATGGATGGAGTTTAGAGTTTATGTTAGTGATTTAACGAGTGGAAGGATGGATTGAGAAAGTAGTTGGTTGGTTAGCAGGATGGAGTGGAAAATTGCATGGGTGTGTAGGATGAATGGAGTTTAGAGTTTATGAAAGTGATTTTATGAGTGTAAGGATGGATTGGGAAGTTAGTTGATTGGACGGTAGGATGGATTGGAATATTGACTGGGTGTGTAGGATGAATGGAGTTGTGAATTTATTTAAGTGTTTTATTAATGAGTGGAAGGATGGATTGGGAAGTTGGTTGATTGGATGGTAGGATGGAGTGGAAAATTGACTGGGTGTGTAGGATGAATGGAGTTGTGAATCTATTTATGGTTTGAGTGTGTAGGATGGATGGACTGGGTTATTAAAAGGACTCTGTGTTGTAGTCTGAAAATTGGAGATAAACGAGTCCTTCAAATATTGCCACGAAACACCCACCTATAGGAAAGGGGCCGTGTTTCGTGGCATAGTCCAGGAGGAATCAGAAGCCTCCAATTAATTCCCATACACGATCATCACAGAATCCTTAAATAAATAGACAGATAGATAGAGTCCCTTAATTAAATACTGTAGGCTGGTAGGGTGGAGTGGGACAAGGGTGTTGTAGGCTGTTAGTGACTTGAGTACTTACTGGGCCTGGGGTGAGCTGGGAATGGAGTGGGACTTGAGTGTGGAGGAGGAGTGAGCTGAGTGAATGTGGTGGTCTTCCTGATTAACAACAGTGACTTTATGTAACAAAAGACTAACAAAATAGGTGAAAGAATGATTGAAGACTTATAAACAAACAAGTAGAAAAAAGTAGGTAAAAAAAAGGAAGAAGAGAAAGATTAAATTTTGCACAGATGGATAAATAGAAAGATAGATAGATAGATAGATACATAGATAAATAAATAGATAGTTAGACAGACAGACAGACAGACAGACAGACAGACAGACAGATAGATAAATAGCTTGATAATTATACAGAGCAAGAAAAAACATGAGAGAGAGGAGTTAATATAAAGATGTGCTGATAAAGAGAACCTGACAAGAACAAGGAAAGGGGGAATAAGATACAACACAGAGAGATAATGAAAAGAAAGCGATAAATATTGGACACCGGGGACAAACAATAACAGCAGGAAAGAAGAGAACAAACGACGACACGGAGAAAAACAAAGGATAAAAGAAGGAACGGAGAGGTAAAAAAAAAAAAAAAAAGGTGGGAAAGGTCAGAGGATGGAGGGGAGAGAAAGGGGAGGTGAGATAGAGAGAGAAATGGAGAAGTGGGGAGAGGAAGGGGAGGTGAGTTAGAGAGAGAAAATGAGAAGTGGGAAGAGAAGAGCATTTGAAGTGAGAGAGAGAAGAGAGATAGAGAGAGAAAAGGGAGAAATGGGAAGAGAAGAACATTTGAAAGAGAGAGAACAAGAACAGGAGGGAATAGTTGACTGAGGCAAAAGGGGAAGGAAATAAGAAAAGATGAGACGGATAAAAGGTGGAAGGGAGAGAGAAAATTGAGGGAGGAAGAGTTAGGAAGTGGAAGAGAGAGAAAATAAAGGGACCAGGAATGGATGGAGGATGTAGGAAAGTGAGAAGGAGAGCTAAGAAAGAAAATAGAAGAAAGGGAAAAGTACTTAATGGTAACAAAAAAATTAAATGAGAGGAAAAAAAGGGAAGGATAAGGTGAAGAAGATAAGGTCGATCAGAGGAAAGAGAAAGAATGGAAAGGGAAGGGGGAGAGAAAGAATGGAAAGGGGAAGAGGAAAAGGGAGAAATAGAGTTGTCAAGAGAAAGAGGGAGGGGTGAGGGAGGGGGGATGGGTGATGGAGAGGGAGGGGAGGGGGAGGGGAGGGGGGGAGGGAGAGGGAGGGGGAAATGGAGAGGGAGGGGGGAGGAGCCAGTTGGTAAGGGAACGAAGGAAGGGTTTTAGATAAATTGGACAAAGAGAGGGGATGGAGAAGGGATAAGAGGAGGGGAGTGAGATGAGAGAGGAAAGAGAGGAAGGAAAGCAGACCAGGGGAGAGAAAAGAAGGAAAGCCGTGATGAAAGTAGGGATAGAGAGAACAGAGAAAACAGGGGGAAGAAGAAAGATAAATAAGAAGCAAATAAAATGAAAGCTAATGATAGAAGAACGTATATAAGAAACAGAAAGAAGCTAAAGTTAAAAATAATATAAAAAATAGAAGAAGCTGGCGGTATAGAAAAAAAAAAAAGGAGGAAGGAGGAAGATAAATTTAGTGAGGTGAAGAATTAAAAAAAAAAAAAAAAAAAAAAAAAAAAAGTGAAGAGAAGATGGGAAAAGAGACAGACGACTGAGGAGGAGAAGGAAACACAAAATGAACACCAATATCAATATACTCTTCCTCCTTCTTGGTGTGTCCTGCTGTTCCTCCTTCTCCTCCTCCTCTATCACCACCGTCGTGCTCAACACTTTAGTAAGATTGGGAGTAGGGCAGAGAAAAGAAAGGGATAGGATGACGTGGCGGCACATCAACTCATATCACACACACACACAGAACACACACACACACCACACACACACACACACACACACACACACACACACACACACACACACACACACACACATCACACACACACACAACTCATATACAACTCATATCACACACAACACACACACACACAGACATACAACTCATATCACACACACACACACACATACACACTCTTGAAAACAGGACATTAACATGTAAAAATTCACATACAGATCCAAACAAGCTGAAAAATCAATGCACTGAAAAATTGCTCACACATTATAATTATACACATACAGAAACGAATATGCAAAGAGTACACACACACACTTACACATACAGAATGGGACAGCATCTGGCAGCACTCTCTCTCTCTCTCTCTCTCTCTCTCTCTCTCTCTCTCTCTCTCTCTCTCTCTCTCTCTCTCTCTCTCTCTCTCTCTCTCCGTTTTTTTGCTTGGCTGTCTCCCTTTCTCTCATTCGTTTTATCTTACTCTCAAGGAAGAAAAATTCACACCCATCTCATGCATACACACACACACAGCCAACCTTCCACTAGACCAATTCCCAACGTGTTCTCAAAGTCAGCTGTGTGTTAGAGTAGACGGAAAACTTCACTTCTTTTATTGTATTTTATTGTGTTACTGAAGTACACACACACACACACACACACACACACACACACACACAAACACACACACACACACTCAAAGGTACTGTGTCTACTTACGTTGCTACATACTAAAAAAATTGTATTGTACGTATTTTAATCCGGCTTTAAGTACAGTACATCCCATACCTTTGAATGGATCCATATTGCAGCCGCATTGCAAAATCCAACACATCAAAGATACCGGGTACTTAACAAAAACATTCGAGTCAACATGTACTGACAACCGTACTAAACAATTCCCTTTATAATATTCAGTATTATACAGTACCTCAGTCCCGTCTGTGTCAAACAATCGGAAAACGTGTTTGAAGATTGTATGTACAAAACAATTACAGAAAAAAAAAAAAATTGAACATAATCAAATCGGTGAATATAATCCCGATAGTTGTGAAATATTATGATGATAAACAAAACCATTACTCGATCTACAGTTCTCAGACTAGACATAATGTATACTTACATACATATATGCACTACACAAATTGTACTAAGGATTACACTACATAAATTACATGTGCTAAGCTACAAAATTTATGAAGGCAGAAAATTACAGAGGACAGACATGCACACTAAAGGGCCACTCCACTCTAATTGCCCCCATCACACTCATTATCACCTAATTACCCCCCATCATACTCATTATCACCCAAAGTAATGACAGGCGACGAAAGTTATGGTGGGAATTAGTATAGGATAATGAGGGTCCCTTTGCACCTTAGGGATGAGTTTTCTAATCACACTCTGTAGGAAGGGGAACACTCATTTTTTGTACCTGATAATCTATAGACAGGATATTATATTTGTTTCTGAAGTGTTAGTGGTCTCTTGGGGAGTCTGCAATGACCAAATTAATTTAGGCATTTTTATTCAGATACGAGAACATTTAAAAAAAATATATATATGCATAAAAAATTTAATTGGCAATATTACCGAAACCAAAATTCCGGTGAAGTTAAAAAGTGCTAATGGTAAAGTTTACTGCCAGAGTGTTATCATAATTGATACAATAATTATATTATCGATAATTACTGTTGCGATACGACCATCTTAGTATAACAAAATGCAATTCGTTAAAATGACATAATACATGCCTCGCTGCAAACAAAAACTGTGAACAGGAAAAAAAAAAAAAAATTCTAAGTAAAAATATAAAAGTGTAAAAGTAAAGAAGATCAATGGCGCCGACATCACACACAAAGAAAGAAATGTACACACCAATCGCCAAATGTATTCACAAGCCATCAACGCCAAAACAATATGTGCACACAACAACTACCACCACCACCACCACCACCAACACTACGAAAAATATGCATGTAAAACCTTCACCATGAAAAATATGTATGTAAAACCATCACCAGGAAAAAAAATTATATACACCCCACATACCTTTCCCCAAATTTATATATATATATCCACGTATACCAACGCTTCTAAAACACACACAACAAAACACAACACCCCCCAAAATAGAGACGTAAATAGTGGAGGGAAAATTGGGGTGTGACGGAGGAGGGAGGAGGTGGAGGACAATGGATGGCTGTAATAGGTAGAAGTGTAATGGGTTGATTTACATACAAATTGGTGAGTGCTGGATCAAAGGCAGTCAGCAGGGAACACCGTGGTATGTACGAGTGGGTGAGTGCTTGGAGGAATGAGTGAGTGAGTGAGTGCTTGGAGGGATAAGTGAGTGAGTGAGTGAGTGGGTGAGTGAGTGAGTGAGTGAGTGGGTGAGTGCTTGGAGGAATGAGTGAGTGAGTGGGTGGGTGAGTGCTTGGAGGAATGAGTGAGTGAGTGGGTGAGTGAGTGCTTGGAGGGATGAATTGGCGAGTGAGTGAGTGAATGCTGGTATGGATGAACTGGCGAGTGTAGATGTGGATGGAGGGAATAATGTAAGGGATGATTAAATTTTGATATTGGCCTGAATGGATGGATAGATGGACAAAAACATAAACACATACATACATACATATACACAGACTAGCTGAATAGATATAGATAAATATATACATTGATGGATGGATGGATGGTCGGATGGAGGTATAAATAAATGGATAAATTTGATGGACAGAAGGGTTAGCAGATTAGTAGTCGACTGGGTGGACTAATGGGTGAGATTGCTTTACAGTGCATGGATTAATGAATGGTACTGTACTGAGGGAGTATAGGGGATGGACAGATGAATGAACGAATGGTAATAATTAAATGGTTGAACTTATGAATCAAACACTTGGGTGGACTGGATTATACATTGGATGAGAGATGAATGAGGGTGTGTATGGGGAATGAGAAAAAGAGTAATGTATGTGCAAACTAAAGTTCTCTCTATCGACCCTAACGTAATCTATCTTTCCAGAACCACGTTGGAGTAATATCTGATGGATGTGTGTGTGTGTGTGTGTGTGTGTGTGTGTGTGTGTGTGTGTGTGTGTGTGTGTGTGTGTGTGTGTGTGTGTGTGTGTGTGTGTGAATGGATGGCATGATCGTTTGTTTTCGGATGTATAATATGACACTAGTTGGATGATTTTAAGTGTATGATTGCAAGCCTTTACTTCCCCACTACAACCGCACTCTCTCTCCTTACAAATGCCACTACTCATACATCACATATTACACTCTCTCCACTCATGCCATGCTGTCTTCCCTCTACTCTATTATTCTCACCATTCAAAACCCCACTACTTCTTCTTTTCCTTGACCTACACTCATTTCCATCCTCCTCACTCACACGTCATTCACTCCTCTCACTCAAAGCCCACTATTTCTCCTTCTCCTTGGCCCCCACTCATTTCCATCCTCCTCACTCACACGTCATTCACTCCTCTCACTAAAACCCCACTACTTCTTCTTCTCCTTGACCTACACTCATTTCCATTCTCCCCACTCACACGTCATTCACTCCTCTCACTCAAAGCCCACTATTTCTCCTTCTCCTTGGCCCCCCACTCATTTTCATCCTCCCCACTCACACGTCATTCACTCCTCTCACTCAAACCCCACTATTTCTCCTTTTCCTGGCCCCCCACTCATTTCCATCCTCCCCACTCACACGTCATTCACTCCTCTCACTAAAACTCCACTATTTCTCCTTTTCCTCATTTCCATCCTCCCCACTCACACGACATTCACTCCTCTCACTAAAACTCTACTACTCCTTTTCCACCACTCATCCTACTTAGGGTTACTCTCCCCAGCACTCTCTCCCTTTTCAAAATCTATTCTTTCATCCTTTTCTTGCCCTCTTAAATATCACAGTGTCCTTTTCTTGTTCCGCAAAGCTAGCTCAGAATCCGCAACACTTAAACTCAATATTCTCTCTCTCATCCCACAAAACCCATCTTCTCCTTCCCACTCCTCAAGTCCTCCCCCATCTTCATCCCTATACTCAACAACACCCATTCCTTTCCTTCAACAAACCTTTCTTTCCATATCATTCACAATTTCCCCTCCTTCCAACTCCACTCCCTATATTTCCCCCCAAAGTCCCACCTTTTCTAAGGCCCTCTCCTGTACTCCTCCCCCCACCACAAACCCACTCCCGTACTACCTCCCTAACCCACAGTTCCTAAAACACATATATACCCTTATTCCCTTTCTCCTCTAGGGTCATTCCGCATTCAATTTCCAACTTCCTCTGCCTACCACGCGATCCCTATTCCCCCTATCTTTCTGTTCACTCAACTCCACTATCTTCTTCCCAAAAATCCTCTCTTCCTAACATTCAAACCACATATTGTCTCTCTCCAGTTCCACATCCAAACCACACACTCACACACACACATACACACTCACCCACCCACACACACACACACACACACACACACACACACACACACAGTTTCTCTCTCTCTCTCTCTCTCTCTCTCTCTCTCTCTCTCTCTCTCTCTCTCTCTCTCTCTCTCTCTCTCTCTCTCTCTCTCTCTCTATCTATCTATCTATCTTTTATTTTTCTCTCTCCCCAGGGCAAGGTGGTGAGTCATAACGTGTCTGCTGGTGTAATCGTGAGCGAGGACACATTGGCACTGCAGCAGGTGCGACGGGAGGGCTCCGGCAGGTACCAGTGTAGTGCCAGCAATGTGGAGGGTGACACTCTCTCCTCCCCCGTCAATATCACCATCAAGTGTGAGTCAGACAGGCAGGGGTTTGGTAGTAGGGGGTTTAAATGTTGGAAGTGGGTGGATGGAAAGGGAGCAAGAGTGGTCAGCTTTGGAAGTGGGTGGATGGAAAGGGAACAAGAGTGGTCAGCTTTGGAAGTGGGTGGATGGAAAGGGAACAAGAGTGGTCAGCGTTGGAAGTGGGTGGATGGAAAGGGAACAAGAGTGGTCAGCGTTGGAAGTGGGTGGATGGAAGGAAGGGAACAAGGGTGGTCAGAGTGAGTTGAAAGTGTGAGTGAAGGTTGGTTGATCAGGGTTGGGAGCGAGCAAGAGTGGTGGTTGGCATAGGTTGGGAGTGAGGGTAAAACTTTGCTGTAATTTATTGGGAGTGAGAGTGAAAGTTCGGTGGATGGGAAAGAAATTGTTTAGGTATGAAACCACTAACAATTCAACATTACCATTACTATCAAATGAAAGAGATTAGGGGTCTGGAAGAACTGGTCTAATATCGTCTAACGCCTAACAGTTCATATATTCGTGTAGCCTCTTACTCCCTTAATTAACACCAAACATGAAAGGCAGTCAGTCTCGGGAATTGAAAGCAATGTAATTATCCAGTTATTCTATTGCCCCCAAAGAACACGAATCATGTTATAGTTGCTTCGGGTCAGAGAGAATGATTTTCAAGGTTTGTAGAGAATGAGATGAGAGACAACAATACCTTTGTTGTCGATAATACACTAAATCATGGCGATAATGTCACAATAAAATACAGATTATAATATCCCTAAATTCCTCATAATCAACAGTGTCGCTCTCCCAGTTCAAGTCCAATGCTTAATTAAAGTAGTAATTCTTTTTTGGTACATTGAAGTGCCTTGATTCCTCCAAAGTATGCTAGGAAACAGGACCAGAAGAGCAAAAATAATGGTGTTCTGTTGCTTGGAATAGTTTGGAGGA
The DNA here is from genome assembly GCA_033782935.1 of Petrolisthes cinctipes. Taxonomy (NCBI): domain Eukaryota; kingdom Metazoa; phylum Arthropoda; class Malacostraca; order Decapoda; family Porcellanidae; genus Petrolisthes; species Petrolisthes cinctipes. The sequence goes on along the minus strand of JAWQEG010008297.1, from coordinate 8,174 downwards.
TTCAGTTGCTCCAGAATTACCAACACAAAACTTCCCCCTTAACCCCCAACCACCCCCTCCCTCCCTTTCCAGACACACCGAGATGCGCCGTGAGTCCTTCCCTCCGGGGCGTCGGTTTAATGGAGCCCCTTAATGTGACCTGCCGGGTGGATGCTGACCCTCCAGACGTCACCTTCTCCTGGACCTTCAACAACTCAGTCAGAAGAGAGCAGAGCAAAGTCCTTCCCAGCCAGAGGTAAGAAGTGGGAGGAAAGGAGGGATATAGAACAGAGGGGAAAATAAAAGGAAGGCAGGCAGAAGAAGCGAAGGAAGGGATAGTGGAAGGAAATATATTGGAAGGAAGGGTGAAAGGAGAGGGAAAAAAAATTGATGGAGTAGCAAGATTCAGTGGAAGAGGAAAGAGAAACTGGAGGGAGGTATAAAAGTAAAGAAGAAGATTTGAGAGAGGAAGTTAGGATTGGACAGACTGATAGATGGCTCGCTGGCTGATTAAGCTGACTGGCTGGCTGGCTGAATGGTAAGTCTTTTATTCCCAGGTAACCATTTCTTGTCCCTCAATGTGTTTCCCAATAGACACATTACCCTTCCACCTCATCAATTGGTAACTCCGAGACTGTGCATGCTTCTACACTCAACACCAAAAATATTTGTCGCCTTTTCTATCTGATGGTGAGAATGGATAAATACTTACTTTGTCCTGAAGAAGTAGTAGTCGCCTCTCTGTTTGACCATTAACGATCCTTACACCTGGTGATTTCTGGAGTTTTCGTAGTCTTTCGAAAACTCTTGCACAACACTAGCAATCATAGAGTCGTGCAAGAGTTTTCGAAAGACTACGAAAACTTCAGAAATCACCATAAGACAGATGAGGTAACAGAACATTGGTGGTGAGTGTAAGCCCATGATATCACTAACAAAAATATTTACACCCAAACACCCACAGTTCCAAGACCACAGACAATACTACACCTACAGTTCTTTAAGACTAAGGACACAACTGCATCGAAAAGTTTGCACCCGACTACACCCATACTCTCGTTATCCCTCCCCACCTCTCTTCTTCTTCGCCCTTTCGTTCTCTCCCTTCTTTCTCCAATTCCTACACACTCACAATCTCATTCTCCTCCTCTCTCCCTAAGCTTTTCCTATCTATCCTCTCTCAAACAACCACCACAAGTTCCCTCCTTCCCTACCCCCTCCATTCTCCCTCCTTCCCTCCCTCCTCCATTCTCCCTCCTTCCCTCCCCCCTCCATTCTTCCTCCTTCCCTCCCTCCATTCTCCCTCCTTCCCTCCCCCCTCCATTCTCCCTCCTTCCCTCCCCCTTCCATTCTCCCTCCTTCCCTCCCCCCTCCATTCTCTCCCTCCTTCCCTCCCCCCTCCATTCTCTCCCTCCTTCCCTCCCCCCTCCATTCTCTCCCTCCTTCCCTCCCCCCTCCATTCTCTCCCTCGTTCCCTCCCCCCATTTTCCCTCCTTCCCTCCCCCCTCCATTCTCCCTCCTTCCCTTCCCCCCTCCATTCTCTCCCTCCTTCCCAACATGCCTAGAACACCAAGAAACACAATCCCAATATAGACGCAACCCCTCCCCTCTTACCCGACCTAGAGTGCGAAAAACAGTGCGAATTTGTGGGAAATTGTTCGGTTTCTGGGGACAATTACACGGGCGTTGGTCCCCGGCCGCCCATTAGAAGAATTAGCGGGGGGGTGGGGGGTGGGGGGGAAGGAAGAGGGTTTGGTGGGGCAGGGGGGGGTCAGAGGAGGGTGTGGAGAAGGGAGAAGAGGAGTGAAAGGAGGATGTGAGGAGAAGGAAAAAACGTGTATGTGAAAGGAGGGAGTGGGGAAATGGAAAAGAGAGAGTAAAAGGAGAGGGGAGTGAGGTGAGGGAGAATAAGGGATGAAGGGGGGCTCAGGGAAAAAAAAGTGTGGAAAGAGGCAGAGAGTCAGGAAAGAGGAAAACGATGGGAGTGGAAGGTGAAAAATAGTGAAGGAGGTAGTAGCAAAAGGAATAGGGTGTGGGTGGGAGTGGGGGTGTGGGTGGGGGGTGGGGGGGGGTAGTAGGCATCATATAGAGGAATGCAGTAGGCTGTAGTGGAGTAAAAAATGTGTAGGAAGAAAGTGTAAAGGAGGTCATATAGAGAGCTGGTAGGGGTGAAAAAAGAGGTAGTCATTCGGGGTAAAAAAAAAAGGAGTGGGGGAGAGGAATAAAGGTGGGAAACAAAGCCGGAGAGAATGAGACTTATTTATTATCCTCTCTCCATATCTCATTAATTTCCTTTGCTGCTAAACATTCCGGTTCTAATTCTTTGTTTTTTATGATAAGTCAACCTCCTACTTTCTGTCCTCCTGTTCTTACTCCTCCTTCTGTTACGACTACAACTACCACATCCTCCACTACATTGTCCTCCTCCTCTTCCTCCTCCTCCTCCTCCTCCTCCTCTTCCTCCTTCTCCTTCTCCTTCTCCTCCTCCTCCTCCTCCTCCTCCTCCTCCTCCTCCTCCTTCTTCTATAAACCCTCTTAATTGTCCTTCCCTTCCATTTCCTCCTTCACAAACTCATTATCCTTCCTTCCTTTCCTCCTACTTTCTCTCCTACACATCCTACTCACATCATTCCCTTTATATCCCCTTACATACTCTCCTCCTCCTCCTCCTCCTCCTCCTCCTCCTCCTCCTCCTTCTCCTCCTTCAACCCTGCCTCCTCCTCTCCTCTCCTCTCCCTCTTCTCTACTTCCTTTCCCTTCTCTTAACACCTTCTAACCATGAAAGCCAAATCTAGACCAAACTTTTTACACCCGTCCCCCCTTCCATTAAAGACAACGAAACCCTCACTGGAACCGGAAAGAAAATAACACTCCTCTTCCCACTTTCTTTCGCTCATTTTCATTATTATTTTCTTGGGGAAGTGCTAATTTTCCCGGAAGTTTTCGCAATTTCCAGATTCAGCCGAGCGAATGAGTATGGAAAGACAGAGCAGGGGTAATTATAGGAAGGAGTGTTGGGGGAAACTAAGGAAGTGTTAAGGTAATTAATTATTTGAGTCTTGGGTTAATAATTATGACATAGTTTGGGTAATAGTTATAGAAGGCAGTGTTGGGGTCATAATGGTTGGTACCTTGGGGGAATTATTATTGACGTGTCGCGATAATTATAGAGCAGCTAGAGTAAATAAATCGACGCCTGGTTAAATAAGGCAGAGTTTGTGGTGCTTACAGTTTATTTAGTTCTGACAATGTTGGAATAGTTATGGTAGAATTGGGTTGTGGTATATACGGTAATGAAAGATTGTGTAAAATTAAAAGAGTTGAGGAAAATGAAGTAAAATTTGGGGGAATAGGATAAATTTGGGATGATAAAAGGGAGGAATCATAGGTGGAATAGAACTGGAGAGATACTGCATGATTCCTCCAAAATTTTATTGTTTATGCTACGAAAAAAGATCCCTATTAGTAATATTGAGGTAATCTGTTATCTGGCATAGTTTGGTGGAATCAATAGCCTTCTAAGTGACCCAAAATATATTATCCATTTACGGTAGAGTTAGTATAATTATGAAGGAATTGAGACGAAGAATGCAGTTTGGTGAAATAAGTATGGTGGTAGTAATAGAATATCAAAATACACCATCGTCATTATCACCACTCCCTTCACCCCCCCCCCCATGCACCATTTCTATCACTGTCACCACTACAAAGACTACTAACATAACCACAACAACCATCATCACTACACCATTACCAACAATACCACCATTATTACCAACAAAACCACCACCACTCCACTACTACAATCATCACTAACACTTGTCACTACCATAACCACAACTACCACCATCACTACTCCATTACTATCATCACCAACACTTGCCACTACCATAACCCCAACTACCACCATCACTACTCCACTACCATCATCACGACTCCACTACCATCACCACCAACACCTGTCACTACCATAACCACAACTACCAACATCACAAATCCACTACCATCATCACCACCACTCCACCACTACCACCATCATCATCACCACCTGTCACTACCACCGTCTGTTTCATCACCATTTCGTTGTCATCGTAATTCTACTTCTCTTTCTCCTACTCCTTACTCCTCTTACTTTTAATTAATTCCCTTCCTTTCCCCCTCTACTGTATGTGTGTTAAATTAAGCAAAGATAATCACAGTGAACTAAGTGAGAATATAAATGACTAGAATTATGTGACTGAAAAGTGTCCGAAAAAAAAAAATATCCAGCTAGCTATATATATAAATGCGAAAGAAGCTCTCTGAAAAACTGTTGTGAAAACGCTTAAAATAATTATGCAGTAATGAGATATGACAGCATAATTATAAATTCATGATGTTGCAAGCAGCTATTACCAGGACGATGCTTAAGAAATACAACAAAAATCGAGTTACATAATAAATGACTCGAATAAACTTTGCACATAAGTATTAAAATGTAATCTCATTATTTAAATTAAAAATATTGAATGTGAAGTATTCTAATGTAACTTAAAATTATACAAAGATAATACAGGAAATTTCGACCAACATTCAGGATATTCAGTATTCTAATGAAGTATTCTAATGTAACTTAAAATTATACAAACAATAATACAGTAAATTTCGACCACCATTGATATTCAGGATAAACAATTTCAACGGTATATCACTTCTACAATACCGGTACACTAAATCTCTCTCACAGAATAAGAAGGCATTAATTGGGCAGAACACAAGCCTCTAACAAACACAGCACACTTTCATCATGTTATTTGATGGTTACACATACAAAAATGTCCCATCTTGCACCGATGAACATACAAAATCTTTGCCTAATTTTTGGGAACTGATTTTCATTCTGACACAGTGAAGCTGATAAATATATTCCTTTAATTACCAAGGGGTGATACTAATGAACAACAAAATTCATAGAAATAAACAAACTTGAGTTGGTTTCATCACCTTGGCGATGAAAATAAATTATGAATTATTATTATTATTATTATTATTAAAGCAATGATGGCTTTCAAACAATAACTGTATATACTAATCTAAAACACACACACACACACACACACACACACACACACACACACAGATACATCACTGATACACACGAACAAGGTGGTTTTACAATAATTTCATAAGATAGATTATCACGGAACAAGACTGGTAATGAGGTTTGGGGCGGGGAAGGGGAAGGGGACGAGGGGAGACAAGAGGGGGATGTGATGGGATGTGCAGAGGGGAAGTAATATGAGACAAGGGCAGGGAAATGTATAATAATGTGAAATGTGTGGAAAATGTGGTGCAAGTATGATGAGAATACAATAGGAATGTGATGAATGAATGAATGAATGAATGATGAGTGTGTGGTCCGAATGAGAAGAGGATAATAATGATGTTATGATGAGGATGTGATGTGGATATGTGGATGTCTATGTGGAGTGGATATGAGGATGAGGAGGTGACGTGGATATGAGGGTGTCCATGTGGAGTGGATATGAGGATGTGGCGTGGATGAGGGATGATGAGGTGACGTGGATATGAGGATGAGGAGGTGACGTGGATATGAGAATGAGTATGTGGTGTGGATATGAGTATGTGGCGTTGATATGAGGATGAGGAGGTGACGTGGATATGCGGATGTGGCGTGGTGGGGATAATTATGATGAAACTGGCAGGAATGTGTTGAGAATGTGGCAAGAATGTGTGAATATCGTAAGAGTAGTAGACTGCTCAGCTCTCAGGACACTATAGATGTAAGAAAATGGTGCAGTGTTGATGTGATAAAATTTTGGTGTGCAGCAAATGTATAAGTCGTTTGTGGTGATAATGAGAGTGAAAATTGATGAATGGGTATACTGTATGTACTGGTATGTTGTATATATGTAGTGTGATGTGGGCAAGAATGTGTCGAAAACGTTGCATACATAGTTATATTAAGGAGGAAATACACTCTTGGTAAATATGGAACAATTGATTTCTCCAAGCTATTTCAAGCAACAAGCCACCATTATATTTGTTCATCTGGTCCTGTTTCCTGGCATACCTTGGAGGAATGAAGGCGATCTGATGTACCAAAAGTGTAGTATGGTACTCTCTTAATACGATGAGTCTAAGAATGTGTTATTTATTTATTTGGAGTAAATGATGTACTGATGTGAATTATGTGATGTGCAAAAGCAGTAATAATAATGAGGCTTATATAGAGTGTAGGACTATGTCGAAAATGTGTGTGTGTGTGTGTGTGAGTGTGTGCTTGTGTGTGTGTGTGTGTGTGTGTGTGTGTGTGTGTGTGTGTGTGTGTGTGTGTGTGTGTGTGTGTGCTTGTGTGTGTGTGTGTGTGTACTTGTGTGTGTGTGTGTGTGTGTGTGTGTGTGTGTGTGTGTGTGTGTGTGTGTGTGTGTGTGTGTGTGTGTGTGTGTGTGTGTGTGTGTGTGTGTGTGTGTGTGTGTGTGTGTGTGTGTATTACAGTAAATGGTGCTTGAATGTGACAAGAATGTGGAGAAAGAATGTGGTGAGGATGAATGGGCAATATCATGCTAATGTAACAAGAAGAATGTGTACGACTCGTGTTTGTGTGCAGTAATGTTCTCCAGTGTGACATTCCTACACAGCCTCTACTTACTCTCTCTCTCTCTCTCTCTCTATCTCTATCTCTATCTCTCTCTCTCTCTCTCTCTCTCTCTCTCTCTCTCTCTTTGTGCGTACCTGTCCCTCCCTCTCGACTTTCATTCACTTTCTTCCATTTTTCTCCTAATCTTTTAATAGTTAACCCGATCGTGTGAGTGAAAATGGGAAGGGGGGAGACAGAGAACGGGGAGGTGGTGGCATGACAGACTGACACACAGACGGAATGTAGCTTTATATATATATATATATATATATATATATATATATATATATATATATATATATATATATGAAGGAAATACGAAAAGGGAAAGCCAAAAATAATTTCAAAGGTACAATGCGAAGAAACAAAGGAAAGTAGGCAATGAAAAGTAAGCAATACCTATGAAAGGAAACAGGTGAAAAAACACAACATTTAAATAAAATGAAGATAAATAGGTGGATAGGAAGGGTTGCCAGCTGACCCCTCCTCTATAGCAACAGCCGCTATATAACACAACATTTACATAACCCGGTGTGATGACGATAAAACAACGATACTTTAAGCTGATTAAGTGAATGACATACATCATTGATTAATGTTATTTCTTATCCTAGAGAAAAATCTATTTGCTTAGCAATGTAATAAACACACACACACACACACACACACACACACACACACAATAAATTCGTACCGGTAACACCCCTACATGTGTGTGTTTGACTGCATTTAATAATCATAAATATTAATTACTTATTCATATATAATATTGACAGGTGTGTAGTTGCCTGCAGTTCCAGGTACCGATTTAGTATTACCAATCTTCCCTTTTCGCAAAATTAGATTCTCCTGGGCTTCAATTCATGGATTCTAGGCAATATCATTGATTGCCTTCACTGGTGAAAATATCTCACAATCGTGGATCAGTACTCTCATGATTGGTATTTTACGGGAGAAGAAGATTGGCATCACTAGCGGAGTCCAGTGGGAGTACAGGCAACAGGACAAGTAATATATAATATGCATAGTGTGATAAAGCACCAGATGGAAAGCTTATATTCATATTCAAACTTGCATTCAATCAGCTTCGTTTCCATTCTGCATTCCATTAGTCCATTTACGTTCGAGCGTAATGCAGAAATATATATAAACATAGTAACATATAAACATACACACTCAGACAAACATAAACACACACACACACACACACACACACACACACACACACACACACACACACACACACATGAACCAAACTTCGTCGACCATTTCAAAGTAGTTTTTACAGATGGTACAGTATGTATTTCTTGCCCATTACAGGTTCAGTTCCCAAGGGTTGGTGAGTGTCTTGTACTACACACCCATCTCAGAGCGGGACTACGGTACTCTGTTGTGTTACGCTTCCAACTCGGTGGGCACTCAGGTCTCCCCTTGTTCCTTCACTGTTATTTCTGCAGGTGAGTGAGTGTCAGGCAAGGAGTGATGAATGCAAGGTAAGATTGGTGTAGAGAGAGAGTTTATAGTATAGGGAGAGAGGACGGATAGCTGAACACCG
>JAWQEG010008296.1:7500-19007 GCA_033782935.1 Petrolisthes cinctipes | reverse complement strand
TTATTATTATTATTATTATTATCTACTTCTTCATCTATTATTATCTATTATTATTATTATTCATTATTATTCATCCTCTTAATATATTATTATTATTATTATTATCTATTATTATTAATATTATTATGAGGTGCTACAAATCATACACGTGTTGTTATTTATTACAAGATTATTCCTACGATGGAAGGAAAGTGTTGGTGGATATTTGATTGTGGCTGTACATGTATAAGGTAGAATACTGCATTGTATTTTTCACTCTCATTCTAACTTTAATCTGTCATTGGCAACAAGTCCACAGTGCAATAAAATCTGATAATAAATACAGAAATATGCACAAGATACAAATAAAAGGTAATATCAAGCTCATAATTATGTCATTCATGCAGTTATAAAGTTCTGAATAAATAAATAAATATTAAAATCATAAATATATACATTACAAACATATATACCGTAATACACATTAACTTAAACAATGACAGTTAAACTTTCCTGAACACAAGACTAGACTATAGTCGTTTTAAACTAACCTGGCCCCGCGGGTGGGGTAGCAATAAGTCCACACTGTTGTCACATTTCCTCTTTCTCTCGCTCTCGCTCTCCCTAATTTTGACCTCTCTCACACCACTGGCTGCTTGAAAGATAGCAGTGATATATAAATTCATAATAAGGCTGCATAGTTTCAAACAATATCTGAATTTTGGGGGTAAAACAATTATTTTGAACTTTGTATACCATGTATTACACTTGGCAACGTCTGTAGTTCAAGTGGTGTTGCCTATACCATACATGTGTCAGCCCGGGTCAGTAACTCAGTAGGCCTATCCTTCATTCCTGGTCATTCTCCCGCCATGGAAGGTAACAACGCATCTCTCGGTTAGACTAATCCTTGTTTCATATACTACAAGTAACTTTTCATGGAAAACTCATTGGGAAAAAAATGAATAAAATTGTATGGTTAGCTTTCAAATTATAAGCCAAGCGATATTAAAACCTCAGCGCTGGCAGATAGTCCATTTGATAGACGGGGAGAGCGAGAGAGGAAACGTGACAACAGCGCGGACTAATTGCTACCCCACCCGCGGGGCCAGGTTAGTTTAAAACGACTATAGTACTATAGTTTTAGTCAACTTATGTTCAATGTAAACAATAATATATTTAACTACCATAAACTAAGGCATAACAATAATACTGTAATGCCAATAAAATGACCAGGCTTGGGGGGTGCAGGAATAGGGGGGCAGGCTTGGGGGGGGGGGGGTTAGGGGGGTGCGGGAGTAGAGGGACAGGCTTGGGGGGGGGGGGGGGGGTTGGAGGGTGCAGGAATAGAATAGGGGACAGGCTTTCTACCCACCCCAAGCCTGTCCCCCTATTCCCGTACCCCCTAACCCCCCCCCCAAGCCTGTCCCCCTATTCCCGCACCCCCCAACCCCCCCCCCCCAAAGCCTGCCCCCCTATTCCCGCACCTCCTTAAGGACCCTGTGATCGTGTATAAAACAAATCAACAAACAACATCAATGGAGAATCAAATCCTATATAATATAATAATAACTTGTGTGTGAAATCAACACTTCCTCTTGTCTCTCTGTTTCTTGAGATAATTGAGAGCATCTTTGTATCCAGCATGGTAATAATGGTTAAGTATATAAGGTGGAGGAGGCATAACACTCCTATATAACCTTAACATGTTACTCTGTGAGACATCTATGGTGAGATTTGCCCAGTTCACTTGACTTGCACCTTTCATTTTTACTGGGCTGATGTCTGCTTCACCACTATAGGGACTAATTGTAATGGTGTTAGTAAAGGTTTTAGGTTGTCTATTTCTATAACCACCATCAATGTACACTTCCCCTTCTATCATCGGTGGCCAGCCTCCAGAGAAGCCCAATATGAAGCAGGAGCAGCGAAGAGTGTGAATGAGTTCCTGTCGAGTCTTCCAGTGTGAGAATACAACGTGAGCGCCGTCGCGAAGACGAGTCACCGACACGTGTAGACGACCAGATGCTTTGACGTGTGCATCTTGAGGTAAAGATTCCAGTCCGGCCGTCAACTGTTCATCAATCCTGAACCCCGGGGAGAACGTACTCATTGTTTGTTGTCTGGCACGAGCAGCGGTCCTCAAAAACCCAGCCCTGACGGTGTTGAGGGGCAAACCACACACCACAGCAGCTGCCATGATTGCCCCGGCTGACGATCCACTGAAGTGAGCCGTACGTACTAGACGAGGGCAGCAGTGAGTGAGACAATGTAGTGCCCCCATGAGGTATACTCCCAGGAAGCCACACCCAGACAGCGACACACACAAGTCCCTAGAATACAGAGTAGGGTACCAACTCTGTACACACACACACACACACACACACACACACACACACACACACACACACACACACACACACACACACACCGTTTCCTAATATTAACATTGTACACTCATTTATCATCGAACCTTGTGATATACAGTACTTCACACACCAATAACGATAAGTCTATCAGTAGTTAAGGACCCCTGTAATGTAGTAAAGAAAATTGGAGGTTAGTGACTCCTTCAAACATTACCACGAAACGCCGCCTACATTAATTAAAGGAGTTTGTTTCGTGGCATAGTCAGAAGGAATCAATAGGCACCAGGTCTCATACACAATCACAGGGTCCCTTAATTAAGAGTACCTGAAATGCAAATGGAAGAACAAAACATGGCTACAACTAAGGCTAAAACTAAGTAAATATAAATAGATTACAACCACTTACAACTAAGCTAATATAAATAGATTACAACCACTAACTTAATAATAATATACAGTACAGATTATTCAGTACTTACGTGTCTGACAGTCCATAGGCAAGGTCCAACATATCAAGTTCCTCGTCTGTACAAGGATCCTCAATATTGTCAAAGTCTTCTTGTTTGAAGGTCAGATGACACGTAGAACAAGCCAGAGTTCCTTCACAAGCACCTGATGTAAGGATAAAAAGGATAAGAATTGGTATACACGGTCTAAATTATATGTTATTCCCGGATGTCTCTTTCCCCCTAATAATCCACACTGTGTTATTATGTTATTCCCGGATGTCTCTCTCTCCCTAATAATCCACACTGGGTTATTATGTTATTCCCGGATGCCTCTTTCCCCCCAATAATCCACACTGTGTTATTATGTTATTCCCGGATGTCTCTTTCCCCCTTAATAATCCACACTGTGTTATCATGTTATTCCCGGATGTCTCTTTCCCCCCAATAATCCACACTATCTTGTATGTTATTCCCGGATGTCTCTTTCCCCCCAATAATTCACACTGTCTTATATGTTATTCCCTGATGTCTCTCTCTCTCTCTAATAATCCACACTGTGTTATTATGTTATTCCCGGATGTCTCTTTCCCCCTAATAATCCACACTGTGTTATTATGTTATTCCCAGATGTCTCTTTCCCCCTAATAATCCACACTGTGTTATTATGTTATTCCCGGATGAAGAATGAGAGAGATTAAGGAAATAAAAGAGAGACATGAAAGAGAGAAATGAAAAGAGAGACAGTTAAAGAATGAGAGCGAGTAAGTAACATCATAAATTATTACATCCTCAGAAAGAATACCTATTTATTAACCGGTACCTATTTTAAAGTAACTACATTAATTATCAAAAAAGGCCAAATAAAATGAGAGAGAGAAAGTAACATAATTTACTACATACTCAGAAAGAATACCTATTTATTTACCGGTACCGATTTTAAAGTACCGGTAACTACATAATTATCAAAAAAGGTAGAAAATAATGAGAGAGTAAGTACCATCATTTATTAAATACTCGGAAAGAATACCTATTTATTAACCGGTACTTATTTTAAATTATCAAAAACGGCAAAAAAGAATAAGAAAGTAACACAATTTATTACATCCTCAGAAAGAATACCTATTTATTTACCGATACCTATTTTGAATTAATTACACTAGCCTAATTACCAAAAAAAGGTCGAAAATACAGTACTCACCAAATCCCTCCAGGTCGATGTCATTATTGATGGCAATGTCCAGTAGATTATCACCTTCCTTCCCTTGCACCGTGAATGTTACACCATCGGCTCTCTCATATGTCACCTCACACCTGTAACACACATCCATTACAAAAAACATAACACACATGCATTACAAAAAAAAAAATATATATATATATATACACATTCATTACAAAAATTGTAACACATCCATTACAAAATATATATATATATGTACATTCATTACAAAAAATGTAACACATCCATTACAAAATTCATAACACACATCAATTACAAAAAACAATAGGTGGAGTTATGGTAAATATTGAAGAAATGACCATATTAATTTTGTTTATGGTAGCCTATGGTGTTGGTGTGGTATGATGGCTCTGTTGCTTGGGTATTTATCTGGTAAATTGCCGTTTTGTAGCAGTGTTGCCAAATCTGCCTAGGTCCCGGTAGTTTGCCCAGGTTAGGTCCCGGTAGTCTGCTGTGGTCTAGGTTAGGTTAGGTTAGGTGAGGCTAATTTCAAATAACAAGTAATTTCAAAATGCCCCATTTGAATATCTTGGAAATGTGGCATTTGTGGAGGAAATGCCATAGAAGAAAATAGTCTTAGAATGGTCTAAATAAGTGGGTAATGAAGGTAGAAAAACCGTACGCAATAACGGTAATTCTTTCAATATCTACCAACTAATCTTTATCATGCTAATCTTTATAATACGTAACAATTCCTTATCATCCTAATTTTTATAATACGTAACAAATCCTTATCATCCTAATTTTTATAATACGTAACAAATCCTTATCATCCTAATTTTTATAATACGTAACAAATCCTTATCCTAAGTTTTATAAAATGCTAATCTTTATAACCCACTTACCAATCCTTTTTATAGTTGTGACTGGTTGTAGTGAAGTGTAACGAAGGTATGTACAACACCTTATTATTATTATTATTATTATATAACAACTTCCCTATAACACCATCATCTCGTGTTGGTGTTATTGTTGTTGTTGGTTGTAATAATAATTGTCTTTTCGTCACTATATTCATCACATTTCTGGACATTAGTCTGTTAATTAATAATGTAGAGGTCGCCATCTTGATACACAGTATAAAATATAATAATAATACAACCCAAGGTACTAATTTTTAAGATATTTTTAAAGTTTTGCAAGTCACAGTGAGTTTTGCAATGTGATAAAATAATATATAGTGCCCAGTGTTGCCAGATCTGTTTGGCTTCATTCCCCCCATCTTCTACATCAGAATTATCCCTATATTTACCCCAATAATATTTCGTCTGGGTAGATATTTCCCAGTTTTTACCTTTCAAAATATACATATAATTTTCCTTCTGTGTGTGAGGATGTTAAAATTGTCTAAAACAGAGAAATTTCCCTGCACCTAGCAACATTGCAATCAGCTGTTGGGCCCAGTGTTGCCAAATCTGTTTAGCGTCATTCCCTCCATCTGCAACATCAGAATTATCCCTCTATTTACCTCAATAATATTTGGTCTGGTTGGTAATTTTCTTGTTTTTTACTCTTGAATTTATTTTTTATAATTTCCATTCTGTGTGTTTGTGTGTGTACTTCAAAATTCCCTAAAATAGATAGATTTCCCTGCACCTGGTAACACTGACCAGCTGTTGGATCAAGGTCGTTCGTCACAAATCCGGATTTTTTCTTCATTTTTGTCATGCCTATCGACCTTACTTTTGGTCACTAAGGCCATCATTTTTAGCTTACTTAATAACAATAAATAATAAAATAACAATAATAGACTAAACTGAATAACATAATAGAATAAAACAATAAAATAAATAAATATATATATATAATAATATACTTTAGGTTAGTAGTCCCTTTCCTCCTCATGTAAACAAAGGCGATCGAAGATGTCAGCAAATGCCGAAAAAGTTAGTAATAATATTTCTAACCTTCTTCCACATCTTGTGTTATAAATATGATAAAAACTAGGCATTAAATAAAGTGAAGGGTGTACTGTAATGGTGTAATATATGTAATACTACGTAATTATTATAAAAATATATATGAAAAATGGCGTAAATAACTTTCCTCTAAGATTATTACTTATTTCTGTGTTAATAATTATAACTAAGCATTAGTTCGAGTCTAGATTATGATGATGTAACTTATATAATAATGTATAACTATTAAAAAAAAATATTGTTTCCAAAATAATTGTATCCTCGAAGAAGCCCCTAAACTCATTGTGATTATTACGTATTTCTGTGTTGTAATAAAACAAAGAAACAGCGGTAAATATTGAAAGAATTACCGTTATTGTGTACAGTTTTTCTACCTTCATTACCCACTTATTTAGACCATTCTATGACTAATTTCTTCTATGGCATTTCCTCCACAAATGCCCCATTTCCAAGATATTCAAATGGGGCATTTTGAAATTAGCCTGACCTTACCTAACCTAACCTAGACCACAGCAGACTACCGGGACCTAACCTGGGCAAACTACCGGGAAATAACCGTGGTAAATTGGTAATTCTCATGTAACCAAAGTCTAACCTTTGAATATATATTTTTTCTTCTATCTTCTTATTTTTTATCTTTTGGTAATTTTCATCTAACCAAAGTCTAACCTTCGAATACATTTTTTTTTATCTTCTTTTTCTTCTTTTTTTGAAATTTTCATGTAACCTTCGAATACATTTTTTTTTTTTATCTTCTTATTTTTTAATCTATAGGTAATTTTCATGTAACCAAACTGTAATCTTATAGGTGAGTGAGTTACGTGAGAGGGGCAACGAGTGTGTCCGCGCCGGTAACTTCGTGGAGGCCATTGTTCACTACTCGCATGCCATCAAGATCAGCTCCTCGTCTCCACAACTGTACAGCAACCGTTCCCTGGCCTTCCTCAAGTTACAGCAGTATTACCACGCCCTCCAAGATGCCAACGAGGCCATTCGACTCGACCCCACTTGGGCCAAGGTACTGTCGGCAAAAAAAAAAAATATTATTGGAACGACCCTTACATTAAAATAGGGACCAAGGTACTATCGGCAAAAAAAGTATTATTGGAACGACCCTTACATTAAAATAGGGACCAGGTACTATCGGCAAAAAAAAAATATATTATTGGAACGACCCTTACATTAAAATAGGGACCAAGGTACTATTGGCAAAAAAAAAATATTATTAGAACCACCCTTACATTAAAATAGGGACCAAGGTACTATCGGCAAAAAAAAAATATTATTAGAACCACCCTTACATTAAAATAGGGGCCAAGGTACTGTCGGCAAAAAAAAAAAATTATTATTGGAACCACCCTTACATTAAAATAGGGACCAAGGTACTATCGGCAAAAAAAAAAATATATTATTGGAACCACCCTTACATTAAAATAGGGACCAAGGTACTGTCGGCAAAAAAAAGTATTATTGGAATTACCCTTACATTAAAATAGGGACCAAGGTACTGTCGGCAAAAAAAAGTATTATTGGAACTACCCTTACATTAAAATAGGGACCAAGGTACTATCGGCAAAAAAAATATTATTGGAACCACCCTTACATTAAAATAGGGACCAAGGTACTATCGGCAAAAAAAATAATATTACTGGAACCACCCTTACATTAAAATAGGGACCAAGGTACTGTCGGCAAAAAAAAAAATATATTATTGGAACCACCCTTACATTAAAATAGGCGAGTTCCAATATTTTTTTGCCGACTGTACTGTAGGTTATCTGAAAACACTTTGGGTGGTATTATTAAATTAGGTATATATATGTATGTGTGTGTGTGTGTGTGTGTGTGTGTGTGTGTGTGTGTGTGTGTGTGTGTGTGTGTGTGTGTGTGTGTGTGTGTGTGTGTGTGTGTGTGTGTGTGTGTGTGTGTGTGTACCTACTCTATAATATAGTTATAGTATGTATGTATGTATGTATAATAAAGTACTCTACAATATATAGTTTCTTATGTTCACTTAATTAAGGACCGTGTGATTGTGTATGGAAATTGGAGGCTTCTGATTCCTCCTGACTATGCCATGAAACACACTCCTTCCATATAGGTGTGTGTGTGTGTGTGTGTGTGTGTGTGTGTTTCATGGCAATATTTGAAGGACTCGTATACCTCCAATTTTCTTACTACATTTACACACAGGGTCTATTAAATATTCTAAGTCCTTCAGGTGTAATTTTCTATGATATTTTTTTTTTTTTTTACATATATTTATTATACTCATGGTCCAATTCACACTCAAAATTCCATTACTGTATATAACAAGATTTAACTAAGAATTTTCATTATTAGGGATATTTTCATGTTATAACAATATTTAACTAACAATTTTCCATGTTATAACAAGATTTAACTAACAATTTTCCATGTATAACAAGATTTAACTAACAATTTTCCATGTTATAACAAGATTTAACTAACAATTTTCCATGTTGTAACAAGATTTAACTAACCATTTTCCTCGCCAGGGATATTTCCGTCGAGGTGAAGTCGAGTTGCCACGAGTCACTTCGGCCGGGCGCTGGAATCTTACCGTCGAGCATCACAACTCCAGAACGACCCGGCCTTACTGGAATACGTCCTCAGGGCAAACAGGGACATGACCAGACAACAAAAGGTATAACACACACACACACACACACACACACACACACACACACACACATACACACACAGACACACACAGACACACACACACACACAGACACACACACACACACACACACACACACACACACACACACACACACACACACACACACACACACACACACACAAATAGTGGTATATAATGTTTGTGTGTTATAAAATCTATATATATTCTTTACTTTATATTAATTGTGGTAAAGTATATGTCACTTACCTACACATATAAATATTTTTGTCATTTGTGTACACTTGCAATCCAAAATATGTATCCAGGCTTGTTTTAAATAGCCTGATTGAGTATTAAGCGAACTCAAGTAAATATGAAACAGGATAAGCGTTGTTATTGGTTCACTAGTATGTCAAATGATTCAAAACTTCAACAACAAGACCTGAATACAAATATGAAACAGTTAGGATGAGCATTGTTATTGGTTCACCAGTATGTCAAATTATTCAAAACTTCAACAACAAGACCTGAATACAAATTTTGAATTGCGAATGTACAGCCACAATCAAATATCCACCAACACTTTCCTTCCATCGTAGTAAATATCTTGGTAATAAAGAACAACACGTGTATGATTTTGCAGCACCTCATAATAATAATAATTGAGGGGGTTGAGTTGACATAAGGTGTTGTTGTATGATTATATTATTTTGATATGATACCGATATATTTCCACGATGGAAGGAAAGTGTCGGTGGATATTATTATTATTATTATGAGGTGCTGCAAAATCATACACCTATTGTTCTTTATTACCAAGATATTTACTACGATGGAAGGAAAGTGTCGGTGGATATTATTATTATTATTATTATTATTATTATGAGGTGCTGCAAAATCACACACCTATTGTTCTTTATTACCAAGACATTTACCACGATGGAAGGAAAGTGTTGGTGGATATTTGATTGTGGCTGTACATCACATACCTCCACTCGTTATTAATAGTTGTAATGTATGTTTTCTTTGTGTTTGTGTGTGTGTATGTCAGGTGGACCAACAGACGCCATGGGTTGGTGCGGGTATTGGACTCATCTTGGGGGTACTGGTGGTGGTGGGTGATGCTGTGATTGCCAAGGATCCCACGCTGACTGTGAGTTCATTGCTATTGTTATTTAAGTTCGTACTATTATTGTTTAAGTCTTTATTATTGTTATTTAATTCATTGCTATTGTTATTTATGTCCTTACTATTGTTATTTAAGTCATTACCACCATTGACAATATTCACTAACAATACTGTACTACAAAGAGTTGTATTTTTATTTTTACATATGGTTGTGAATTACAGCATTTAATAACTACTGTACTTCAAAGTCCTGTATTTAAAAAAAAAAAATTGTATTACAGCATTTAATATCAATTCTCTACTTCAAAGTCCTGTATTTTTAACATTTTTTTTTTTTTTTTTTCAGCATCCAATCTTGCAGTGTTTGGTGACCATGATGTTTTCTATACTGGGTCTTGGTTTGGGTTACTGTTACCGCGTCTATGTACAGAACCAACGGCGGGCCTTACTAGAACCTCCACTTGACTTGTTAGGTGGGTATTCTCAACTATCTGTACTGTACTGCCGATGTTATGGGTGTGTGGGTGTTTGTAATGAATGTGTTATGGGTGATTGGGTGTGTTGGTGTTTGTAATGAATTTGTTATGGGTGTGTTATGAGTGTGTGGGTGTTTGTAATGAATGTGTTATGAGTGTGTGGGTGTTTGTAATGAATGAGTAATGTAATGAATGTGTAATGTAATGTGTGTACAGTAAACTCTCATTATACATTTCACATTACACCATACTGTATTTTTGCATTTAACTGGCCACTAATACTGTATAACTTTTTGCAGGTATGGGTGAAGGAGTGTCAAGGAATGGTGTGGGTGTGGGGGGTGCCGGGGGATACCAACAACACAGAAGAGGAGGTGGAGGTGGAGGAGGTGGTGATGGTGGTAGTGAAGGTGAAGGTGGTACTGGTGGTGGTGGAGTGGAGGGAGAGGAGAGGCGTCCACGTTACAACAAAGCACAAGCCAGACATCGATACAAGAAAGGGAAATCTTAGAGACTTCCTGAGTTGACTTAGGAAAACAACCTATTATTATATCCATTACACACACACACACAGTACTGTAATCTAAGGAAAGAGACTATTACTATTATTGTTATTGTTACTTGCTACAACAGAACCCCCATGCCCACGGAGGCTGACTTTATTCTCTGTGAATATTAGCCATCCCCCACAGGGCTAGAAAAAAGATTGTTGTAGGATCTAGTCACTTTCTAGTGGATTTGACGAGATCTGACCACATGGATTAAAACTCCACGTGAGGTGTGTGTGGACCGCCAGCACATAGGGATGCAGCATTATCCCTTTGTATGTAGAAGTGTAAACATCCTTCCCCTTTATGGTCCCTGGGATGTGCTTTGGTAGCCCAGGCTTATAGGGCCAGCCCCTCCTTTATTTTAATTTGTTTTTTCACTGTGACCAGAGCGTACCTTGGGTCTGAGGGGTTGGAGGCCATTCTGCCCCGGGAGAACATCAACAACAACAACAATAGAGCCCCCAACCAAGACATTGATACAGGAAGGAAAAATGTTAGAGACTTCCTGAGTTGACTAGGCAAAGAAACTACTGTAAACTTATTTCCACTACACACACACACACACACACACACACACACACACACACACACACACACACACACACACACACACACACACACACACACACAGTACTGTAATATAATGTAGGGAAAGAGACTATTGTTGTTATCGTTACTCACTACAACAGAGCCCCCCCAAGCAAGAGACTTCCTGGGCTGACTAGTGAAAGAAACTAATATTATTTACA
>JAWQEG010008295.1:0-28123 GCA_033782935.1 Petrolisthes cinctipes | reverse complement strand
TTTTATGAACCATTATGCTCCACATTAAAGAGTAGAGTGATGTGTACTGACTCAGCGATGCAGTGTGCGGCCGTCAGCACGTGTCTCCAGGATATGAGAGTCCCTCCACATCTTAACCCGCCATGCCTGTCCCTGATGATGGCAGCCCACGGCCACGCCCCCACGCCCGCCTCATCCCCGCCCACAACCCGCCCATCCTGTCCACATAACTTCACGAGCGCCCACAGGTCCTCTTCAGTTGGTTCCTCCTGCTGGTGAAGAATTTTTGGTGGGAAATCAAATGGCATTCAAACATATTTCAATCTTCCTCCCATCCTCTGGTCAAATCAAGGAGATAGTATACTTTTGGTTTAGAGGAACGCCTTCATTCCTCCAAAATATGCCAGGAAACAGAACCAAATTAACAAAAATAATGGTGGTCTTTTGCTTCGAATGGTTAGGAGGAATCAGTTGCTCCAGATTTACCAAAACTGTACTATCCCCTTTTAAAGATGTTATCCGTCCTCCACCTTGTTCCCAGGAGGTTATACACACACACATCCGGGGATCTGGACGAAGCAAATTTGAGTTAAGAATGAAGGAAGAAGGACGGATTACGAACACGCACATGATCCCTCGCCTCATTCATAATTTTCTTATTTAAATCAAAAGCACAACAAGACAAATTACTCAAAACATTATAATATACAACTTATAGGTAATCACACTAAATAAGTAAAGTAAAATGGCGATTCTATAGTCACTGGAAGAGAAAGGGTGCATTTTCCCCAGGTAGAAAATAAACAATGACAACAAGGTGACCGTAAACAAACCGTGTCCATGCTGGTGTTATCCTCCTTCCCATCCTCCTCCTCCTCTTCCTCCTCCTCCTCTTCCTCTTCCTTCTCACTCAGGTATACAGGGGCGAAGGTAGTAGAGGTGGAGGTGGGGACGAAGGTGGTGGGGGTGTTGGTGGTGGGGGCGAAGGTGGTGGGGGTGTTGGTGGTGGGGACGAAGGTGTTGGGGGTGTTGGTGGTGGTGGGGAAGGTGTTGGTGGTGGGGGTGTTGGTGGTGGAAACGAAGGTGTTGTTGGTGGGGGTGTTGGTGGTGGGGGCGAAGGTGTTGGTGGTGGGGGCGATGGTGGTGGGGGAGAAGGTGATGGTGGTGGGGGCGAAAGTGTTGGGGGTGTTGGTGGTGGGGAGGAAGGTGTTGGGGGTGTTGGTGGTGGGGGCGAAGGTGTTGGGGGTGTTGTTGGTGGGGGCGAAGGTGGTGGGGGTGTTGGTGTTGGGGGTGAAGGTGGTGGGGGTGTTGGTGGTGGGGGCGATGGTGGTGGGGGTGTTGGTGGTGGGGGCGAAGGTGGTTGGGGTGTTGGTGTTGGGGGCGAAGGTGTTGATGTTAGTGTCAGTGGTGGTAGTAGTGGGGGTTGGAGAGAAGGTGGTGTTGTTGGTGGTGGTAGTAATGGTGGGAGCGAAGGTGGTGTTGGTGGTAGTGTTGGTGTTGGTGGTAGTGGGGGAGAAGGTGGTGTTGGTGGTAGTGGGGGAGAAGGTTGTGTTGGTGGTAGTGGGGGAGAAGGTGGTGTTGGTGGTAGTGGGGGAGAAGGGGGTGTTGGTGGTAGTGGGGGAGAAGGTAGTGTTGGTGGTAGTGGGGGAGAAGGTGGTGTTGTTGGTGGTGGGTATCAGGGGCTGGGGTGGATATGAGGCAGCGTTTGTTTCTTGTTGTTGTTGTTGTTGTTGTTCCACGTCTGTTTGTTCTTCTTCTTTCCCGTGTATTCCTTCGTCTTCACTGTCGTTTTGTTCTCCTTCCTTCATTTCGTCTGCTTCCTCTTCTGTGTTGTCTGGGTGCAGGGGTTGATGCGAGGCTGAGTCGATTTCAGTTGTGTTTGCTTGTTGCTGTTCCACTTCTTCTTCTTCTTCTTCTTTTTCTTCTTCTTCTTCTTCTTCTTCTTCTTCTTCTTCTTCTTTATCTTCTTCGTCTTCGTCTTCTTCTTCTTCTTCTTCTTCTTCTTCTTCTTCTTCTTCTTCTTCTTTGTCTTCTTTGTCTTCTTCTTCTTCTTCTTCTTCTTCTTCTTCTTCTTCTTCTTCTTCTGTTTGTATCTTGTCTTCTTCTCCTTCCTCTCTTTTCTTTGGTTCATGTTGTGTCCCGTTTACTTCTCTTTCTTGTTCTGTTTTTTTCTTCTCTTTCCCGTTGTCTGCTTTTTCTTCTTCTTCTTCTTCTTCTGCTTCTTCTTCTTCTTCTTGCCTTATATTATGCGGCAGTACTTGTTGCTTCTTCGACGCTGTCTCCTGTTCTCTGTCTGTTTCTTGGTCTATTTCTGTTTGTTTTGTCAGCTCTCCTTCTGCTTCGAGTAGTACTTCCACGGGTTTTTGTTCTCTCTCTCCTTCCTCTTCCCTGTGTTGTTGTTGTTGTAGTTCCGTGGTTGTTCCCTGTTCCGTGGATGCAAACTCATTAGTGGAGTCTCGTTCCTCCAGCAGCTGTTCCGTGGTGGTTTCATCGACTGCCGTGCCTTGTTCTGTGGTGATCTGATTCTCTGGTCCGCGTTCCGTTGTTCCTTGTTCCTTTTTATCCTGTTCCAGTGTTCCTTCTATTTCAGCAGGCCATTCCGTCGTCATTATTATAGATTCCGTGGTTGCAAGTTCCGTGGACCCTTGTTCCGTGATTCCCAAGTCTTCGTACCATTCTGTGGTTCTTAGTTCCGCTGCAGTACTTTCCGTCGTTTCAGAATCTGTGCTTCCTGGATCCACTGTTGTCGCTTCCAAGATTTCATGGCCACCGTTTTCTGGATCCACTGTTGTCACTTCCAGGATTTCATGTCCACTGTTTTCTGGATCCACTGTTGTCGCTTCCAGGATTTCATGTCCACCGTTTTCTGGATCCACTATTGTTGCTTCCAGGAATTCATGTTCACCGTTTTCTGTGACTTCTGCTGAAAGAAAGGTTGACTGTGTTAGTGTAAGATTTGTGATTTTTGGAACTATAGTAATTACGATCAAAAGTGCTGCATCAGGTAAACACAAGCGAGCCATTTGAGTGAATTTTATGAACCAGTAATACAGAGACCAACAGATATAGCAAATTAATGGAAGGAAATTTTCGGGAGAGATTTGATTTCGACTGTACTATAGTAGGCTAATGGGTGAGTTAGTGAGTGGTGTGGTGTGGCGTAAGGTGAGGTAAGGTAAGGTAAAGTGAGGTGAAGGTCTGTCTGGGAGGCATTTCTGACCTCATATCTCGTACACCATACAGTCCCCCTCGGGTGTCTTGTTCCCTTCAAGCGTAGCCAATCTTCCATCCCCGTCGTGTGTGTATGTATCTTTAGAGAGGCTGAAATTCATATAGATTCTGGACAATATGACTGCTGAGTGGAAAGTGTTACATGACCTCAAACACGTAACCTTAAGAGGATAATATATTTTTGGTACATACATTAGAGAGCCTTGAATCCTCCTAAGTATGCCAGGAAACATGACCAGGTAAACAAAAACAATGTTACCCTATTTTTTTGGAGTTGTTTAGAGGATTCAGTTGCTCCAGATTTGCCAACACAATACTACCCCCTTGAGGATTTATTTATACTTGAACCATAGGGAAGATTGACAACACTAGGGGCCGACAAGACACCTGCTGGAGGCGACTGTAGTCTAATGTACGGTACCTGGGTGGATGGAATTTGTCCCTGTCTTTCTCACTCTCACTTTCACTCACTCTTAATTTCACAATATTTTAGTCTCCTTCACTTTTACTCTTTCAACTCTCACTTTCTCTTTCAAACTGTCACTCACTCTCATCTTCACCCTATTATTCGTTGTCCCATTTCTTTCTCATCCACTCTCACTCTCCTGTTCTTCATTTTCTCTCTCAGTCACTCTTATTCTCACTTTCACGCGCATTCTCACTAACGTTAACCTTCACCCTCATATTGTTGGTGTATATCTGCATTTGTTCGGAATCTATATAATTTTTTTCATCCTAGATTAATACTGAGTCACTACTGTCATTGTTATGGGCGACTTGAAATGTTACTCATTCCTCCAAACTATGCCAGAAAACATATACAAACTCAGCATGTCAGTAAAGGGGGTATGTTTTGTAGCACTGTTTGGAGGAATATATATATATATATAAGGTACGATGTGTCTTTACAGTATACTCATTCAACTCGGTGCATGGTTCAGTTCTTACCTGCCCCACCTGCCGAAGTAGAAGTTCCAATCACCCCCGTTGCTCTTCCCTCTGCTTCCCCATTCGTCAGCAGCAGGAAGACGATGAAGAAGGAGAAGGAGAATAATGGAGAAAAGAAAGTACTATGTGTTGTCCCCATGACGTCTAACCTCACACTGTAACATACCTCCTGTCTCCCTCCATACCCTCACCCCCCCTATGACCTATTTCTTACCTGCTGGATCGGAAGGGAAGGAAGGGACCGGCTGGAGTGTATGGGTATTAGGTTCAAATGTCTGCCTGCCTATCTGCCCTTGGGGACTTCCTATATAACACTCTCAGTCCCTTTTTCCTTTTGTCAAAATGATGTTGTGTGTGTGTGTGTGTGTGTGAATGATCAGGGGTTCCTTCGATATAGAAATAGTATATCCATTTAATCATACAATATTAAGCAAGGCCAAGAGATCTCTTGGCCTTGATATTAAGTACAAAATTGGTCCTACGAAGTTAATTGCAGTATATTGGAAGTTAGTGTCTATGTCGTTATTACACTCAAACTTCCTTTACCTTGGCCCCCTACCTCCTTACTTACCCACCCACCTACCTATCTGTCAATCTTCTGACCTGCCTACATACCTGCCCACCAATACCTACTTTTCTGTCTATTTATTTACCAACCAACAAGACCGTAAACTGTTCACACACACACAATACTGTATCCTGCCTGCGAGACCCATGTTACCAGAGGTAACGAAAAAAGCACACAAAACAGGGAAATCCATAATTTTAGGAATATAATAGAGAGACACAGAAGAGAAATGAAAAATAGTAAAGTTGTAGCCAAATGACAGGGAAGCGCCGTTGAAAAGGCAATAAACTTAATAGTCACCGGCGGCCTCCTTCGGTCCTGACAACAACAACAACACCAATAACAATATTAATAAAAATGTTGTGTAAAAGGTGAGTGTAAGTCAATGAAGAATAAAGATATGGCATACTGCAGCCAGTTATATTATGATCAAAATTGTCCTCGTCCAGACTTGAGTAGAAAATTAAGCTAATATTGTGATTATCTGCGCCGGTGAACTACTGGTTAGGGGTTAGGTTGGGTTCGGTTTCCTTTATCAATACTCAGTGGAATTATCTTGTGGAAATGTATTCTTGGTTTTAGTACAGAAGTGGACCTTACTGCAGCAGTGTTGCCAGATCCGGCTGGGTCCTAGTATTTTACCCCTGTCATTTATTGTACTTTATCACGATTATTTCCCGGTAGTTTGCCCAGGTTAGGTCCCGGTAGTCTGATGCGGTCTAGGTTAGGTTAGGTCAGGTCAGGTAAGGTCAGGCTAATTTCAAAATGCCCCATTTGAATATCTTGGAAACGGGGCATTTGAGGAAGAAAAACCATAGAAGAAAAGTGTCTTAGAATGGTCCAAAATAGTGGGTAATGACAGTAAAATATCTATTATACAGTAAGGTCCACTTCTGTACCTTTACCGTATTCTTTGCTAGATATTTCAATTTTAAGATACGACATTTCTGTAGCGGAGGGATGAACCGAGGTCGGGCGGACAGTGTTACCAGATCTCCTTGGCGAAATAACGAAAGCAGTTGTGTATATTACGCCTGACCCACCCAATCGGGATACATTTAGCTACTATCCACAGAATCTACTTTATTTCTAAAGGTTCCGAAGGACATTAGGTTAGGTCCCGAAGGTAGCCACAGTCTAGGTTAGGTTAGGTCAGGTCAGGTCAGGTTATTTCGTCTGGTGATAAAAAAATTAATTATCCCAATTTAATATTATTGAGTTTCCCACCCAATTGGGCTACTTATTGTACATTCTTCATACGATTTCCCAAGTGTGGACAAAATTAGCCTAAAAGTTGGAAGTATCCCTGTATCTGGCAACACTGTATGCAGAGGCGTGAAATCGGGACCTCGCTAGGAAAGCCGCACTCCCGTTTCAAAGTAAATACATACAAAAGTAAATACATACAAATAATATTAATTCTTTTTACGTATTTCCACAAAAGAAAACAGTCTACAAAATAAAAAGGGAAAAGAAACGAATGATTTCGGTTCCCAGAAAGTGTGAAAATCGAGGACGCAGATATTCTCAATATTTACCGAAAATTATCCTGCATTCAGTGATATATATTATATTTATTTACGGTAGCTGTTCAAAGTAATGCTGCATGTGGAAGTTGAGTACTATTTCCAATTTAGATTATACTGTGTTGTCATAGTTTCCTTCTCTTTATAAAACGTAATACTTATGATTCTTTCTGATATTTGATACTGATAATGGTTTCTTTTTCAGCAGAATGTGGCAATGGTGTCGAGCAGCAAGAAAAGTGAGACGAGTGTGTGACTGCCGGAAAGTGAGTGGTGAGGCAGGAGGAGTAAGGATAGCAAGTGGTGAGGCTGGAGGAGTGTGGAGGGTGAGTGGTGAGGGTGGAGGAGTGAGGAGAGCGAGTGGCAAGGCTGGAGGTGGAGCTGTGGCAGAGAGGACAGCATATGACGTGGTAGTGGTGGGTGGGGGACATGCAGGTACCGAGGCCTGTGCTGCGGCCGCCAGGATGGGAGCCAGGACTCTTCTCATCACACACAAGAAAAACACAATAGGCAAGTTTGGTCATCATGTGCCAGGAGTTCAGAGGAAGTGTTTTATTTTACTGTATTTGAAAGACTGGTGTGTGATGCTATAAACTAGCATGCATGAAAGTCAGATGAGTTTCATGTTGAATGCTCAGATATATACCAATGTGAGGAAAGTTTTTTTTTTTCAAATGTTTTGTTTCTGGTATAATTTATTATCAAACAGATTGATACCAGTCTTTTTTTTTACTGTGTGTACTTTGCATTTGAGATGTTTCGTAATCCTTCCTTTCATACTACAGGAGAGATGTCATGTAATCCGTCTTTTGGTGGTATTGGCAAGGGACACCTGCTACGAGAGATTGACGCCCTTGATGGCCTGTGTGCTCGGGTGTGTGATCTATCCGGCATCAGCTATCATGTAAGAAGTCTCGGTTCATAAAAACCGTATCATGAAGAAATATAAGGCATGAGAGATACTGTATAATTTAGAAGCATTCTGGTATGGTACTGTTTTGAGGGAACTACATATAAAGTTTTGGCTCACCATAGGCTATAGTTCCTGCAAGGAAATGCAAACATTGTGAGTCATTGTTCAAGGGTTAACTATGCAACCCCTCCTGCAGGTGCTGAATCGTAGGAAGGGCCCGGCTGTGTGGGGCCTGAGGGCTCAAATTGACCGGGGACTGTACAAGAACAACCTGCAGGAGGCACTAGAGAAGGTGCCAAATTTAACCATAATTGAGGCAGCTGTTGAGGATCTACTGCTCTCTGAATTTCAAGATGGTCACCATAGAGAAGGTAAATATGTTATTAAGTAGTTAATTTAGTAAATAAAGTAATAATTGAAATGATGCTCTCACACAGAAACTTTTTGTCACCACAAAAGTATAAGTAAGTAATCTAAACATGAGTACCGTACTGTAATCCAAATGCATTAGGAAAAGGTTTGTGTTCTATCCATAGACTGACAGAACAGTACCATGCAAGGATTAGTTGTTGCTTGCTAATACTTAGAGGAATAATATTTAAGGAGAAATGCAGTTACTTTTTTCTATGAAAGGCAATATTGATATACCAGTACTGTACTGTACTTCTTGCTTATTATTATAATCTATTTGTTCAGTATCATTATGAAAATGTACTGTTTCTTGTTGTTTATCAGTTTGGGAACTGATTTGGTGCTTGAGGATGGGTGCTGCAAAGAGAGCCACAGTGTCATCAATTTATCATTTCTGCTGACAACTACCTGTATTACATGTATTATTGTTGCTTTGCTGTATTTACTATTATATCAAATTGTTTACCATTTATATAGGTGAGAGCCTTGCCAAGTGCCGTGGTGTGGTCCTTGGAGATGGCCATGTCATAGAGAGCCAGAGTGTTGTCATAACCACTGGCACTTTCCTACGGGGAGCTATCAACATTGGCATGGATGTGACCCCGGCCGGCAGAATGGGAGACAAGCCGGCAATAGGACTTGCCAATACACTGGAGAGGCTCAAGTTTAATTTAGGAAGACTCAAAACAGGTGATACATTGAGGAGATCAAATGCAAGAACAGCCATTAGCTAGGCCATGTTGATATTGTGTATGTTGGCCCTGTAGACTCTTCAATAGCATGATAGACTCTTGATGCAACACAAATATAGATGTGTACCAGTATTTACTACCATATTATACACTCATTCCCTAATTGAGAGCCACCTAGTGTCTACCTCAGGCTTCTGTTATTCCTTACCATACATTATAAGCGATTTACTGGGCCTCAGTTAAATCCTTATAGTTTCTCTTAAAGCTGTGATTATATCATTTGTGGTAAATATGTTGCTCCAAGTTTTGAAAGTCCTTATTCAGATGGTGTAACTATATAAGGTACCGAATATTTGATAATTTTTTTGGTCTATACATAGGTACTGTATAAAATTTGACATTATTTATATAATTCTGTACTGTTTGTAAATGAACAAACATATAAATGAATAATACATTCATTTGGTATTAAAAATGAAATGGAAATTTGTACACAGGCACACCACCAAGACTGGCCAAGAACACCATTGACTACTCTCAGTGTCAGATCCAGGATCCAGACAACCCTCCTGTTCCCTTCTCCTTCCTCACTCGCTCAGTATGGATCAGGGTGCGTTTTATAGTGTACGGCTGTGGTAGCATGTTACCCTCCCTTACATACTAAGGTACTGTACAATATTTTACAAATGCTTGATAGATTGAAGTTGCCCAGTACCAAGCTTTGTGGGGAGAGGTAGCAGTACTCTCATGTAACCTTTTAGAACTGTACTTAAGTGGTCAAAAAGTATACTGGACAGACAGTAATAATACCCATGTTAGCTGAAAAAAAATCTGCTTTCACACATCCTCAGCCAGAAGATCAACTCAAGTGCCACCTGACCTACACCACACTTGAGATTGAGGCTGAAATCAAGAAGACCCTTCATCTCAACCGACACGTCCAGGAGGAGACCAGTGGACCTCGGTATTGTCCCTCCATTGAATCCAAGATCCTAAGGTGTGTTCAGGTGGGGTTACATTTATAAAGGGCTGAAGGATGGAGGTCAGTAAGTTTAAGATAACTAAATGGGTGTTTTTATGTCAGGGTGTTTAGGGTTGAGGTGGCAGGTAGGTAAGTGGTTTATATACTGGATTTTAGGAGCAATATCTAATACTCTAGGAGTGGCTGATGCTTTGAAATTTTTAAATATTGTACTGTGTGGAAACTTCAGTAATTGATCATAAGTCAACCATACCTCAATATAATTATTAGTGTTCATACAATTATTACTTTTTATGATATAGCTTCTTTTCCATCCCTCTAAATCTGGGTAATAGTGTATGTGATAATATTTGAATTTTTATTAGCCAACATGTACAGTACATGCTTTTGTTAATCTAGTATTTGATAATGGGCTTGAATCCTCCATCAAGGATTAAAACTTAAGGAAAACATAACGATGTTCAGTAGAATGCAAGCCTTTACTAAGGTCCTGTCTGCCAAGGGTGAACCACAGAATATGTACCGGTAATATGTAGTGTTGGGTAATGGAGAAAGCACTATTCATATTACTGATAATATTTACAGTAGTAAAGGAAACCATTGCAAATTACTGGTAACAGAAAAGAATCATAAAAAAAATTAAAGTGTTGTTGCATTTGGTATCTTATATGATATATGTAAAACAGATTCCCCGGAAGAAGTCACCCGGTGTGGTTGGAGCCAGAGGGTTTGGACTCTTCCTTGGTGTACCCTCAGGGTCTGTCTTGCACAATGCCAGCAGAGCACCAGCAGGCTCTCCTCAGACTCATCCCGGGACTCCAGCACTGTGAAATGGTCACCCCAGGTATAGTACCCATTTTAAGACCCTCAACTCTTGGACAGTTCATATTTTCTTATTCCTGTATTGTATTATTACTAGTATGATATTGTTCTTAGATACATGATGTAACGGACGATGATATGGAAAATCTACTAGAGAAAACTGGTTTAGACCTTTACACCTCGACATGGGATGATAATTGTGGGACATAGATGTTTTTGTCCCTGATTTATATTAATAGATTTTACTTCTAGTAAGGTTGGTTGTCTCATTATTCAAAGTTCAAGGACAGTTTCCTGCCACCTTTAATAATGCCTGAATGTTCACTGTACATATTGTACTTACAGTAATTGAGGTGCAGATATTTAAAGTCACAAGAAAATTTTCATTATGTACAGAACTGTATACTCAACAATGACTTCAGGGTATGGTGTGGAGTATGACTATGTGGACCCTCGTGAGTTGAACAGTCAGCTGGAGACACAGCGTGTGTGTGGACTCTTCCTGGCGGGTCAGATCAACGGCACCACGGGGTACGAGGAGGCTGCTGCCCAGGGATTGTTGGCCGGTGTTAATGCTGCAGCCAAGGTAACTGTAGTCTGGCTCTCAGCATATTATATTAGTAATTTTTTTATATTATAGGTACAGTATTTAGATAATTATTGGTATTGTTATTATCGTAATTGCTCCCATTTCAGTCATCATGACCCTAGTGACCTTGAAAAATAAATTAGTGCATAAACCACATATTTTATATAATCAACTTGTTATTGGCTGCAGGCTCTGGGTGGTGAGGGATTAACCGTGGACCGGACAGAGAGTTACATTGGGGTACTTGTGGATGACCTTACTACACTGGGCACCTCAGAGCCATATCGTATGTTCACCTCACGTGCTGAGTTTCGCCTCCTCCTCCGGCCAGACAATGCTGACCTTAGACTCACTGAAAAAGGTAACTACTGTACACTGAAAACAAGAAAAACACACTTTAATCCATCCAAATAGATAATTTCCAGTTGTTCATGCTTCAAACCCCTAATGCTTTCTTATTGACTGTGGGGTTTGTTATAGGAAAGTGCTGAAACAGTGAGGATGTATTGTACACTTGTGAGATTTCCTTGCTTTTCACTCGACTCCAATTAGCAGCTGTGTATAAAATGATGTATGTTTATGTGTACTGTAGTTGCCTGTATATAAGTGTGTGGTTGTGTGTGGTGTGCAGTGTGTTTACTGATATAATTGAAGTCGGTACTGGGAGTTACAGCATTGTTATTATTTCAGGTTATAAAGTTGGGTGTGTGTCAGAGGAGCGGCATGAACATTTGACTAAGACAAGCCAGAAACTTAGTGAGGGGCTGAAACTGCTGAAAGGTGATGTTCGGAGCATTAGTTCCTGGACCAGACTACTCGGCAGACCTCAAAATATTACTCCCAGGAAAAAGAGGTGAGGTGCTAGAGCAGTTTTTGGAATATGCATGCAAATCTTGGTTGGCGAATTTCTATATTTTTTAGAAGTTTCACTCGATCTGTTTGTGAACAGAAAGGGCTATTTATGCCTAAAAGTTAAACTAACTTACTGTATATATGTTTCGTTCTGTCAGATATTTTCTATGTTATTGGTACTAAAAGTAACTCCAGATGATGTGCCACACACCAATAATCTTTTGGATTGGCCTAAAGAATCTGGTGTATGATTTTTTTTATGGAAGATAAAACTAATGTTTGCAGAACAGATGAATTATGCAAAAATAATCAGGAATGCCCAAACATGAAATTTCGATATATGATCTACAGAACAAAGTTATCTTTGCTCCCTTCAAAATAAAAGTCCATTATATGGCCAGGTTTGTGGTGAAGTGCTCTGTTTGTTTACTATTAACCACTCAAGTATATTTCTTGTGGGAACTGTAGATAGTCTTAAGCTGCATTACACCTTTAGCCGTTAGTAGTGGTGAACATGACTTGTTTGTTGACTGATATACCTTCACTCACCAGTGCCCTACAGATCCTTGGTCTAGCTAGCTGGGAAGTCACGCTGCAGTGTCTTGCCCCACTTGACTCCAGATACTCGGTGCTCTCGGAAGATGGGGTGATAGCTGAGCGGCTCAAGATTGAGGCCCTCTACTCAGACCTGGTGGAGGCCCAGAATGAAGAGGTGGAGGCGATGAGGCGGGACCAGGCCCTTGTCATCCCACACAACTTTGACTATTGCAGGTGTCGTATCAGAGAGTTCCAGGGCATTTACTGTTTTATTCCTAGTTGGTTATTAAGTTTTGGAGCACCCAAATCATGATCAGTTTGGGTGGAGTAACTGTGAATGGGTTTGTGATGCAGTATTTGTATTATGTTTCAGTACAGTACCTATCATGGGGCAGTACATTAGTCTTTAGTGTTTGATAAGGAGTACAGGCTGTTTGTAAAATGGTATCTAGATAGATTGAATGATTGGTACAGTATCAGTACAGTAAATTGAATTCATTAGTGGTAATACCAAGAATGTTTTTGTTTCTTTTATTACAGTCCTGCTCTGAGCTTGTCCAATGAGGTGCGGGGGAAGTTATCACGGGCACGACCAGCAACTGTAAGTGTGTGATGTATACTGTACCAGACACCTCAACATTTGCCTTTGTGTGGCATATGAATGAGCCTAAGAAAAGAATTTTCCTCTTTCCTCATAATAAAAAATTCCTGTACCAGACACTGCAACCCTTACCTTTGTATGGCATACAGATGAGTCTGAGAAAAGAAATTATCTCTTTACTCATAACAAAAGGTTCCTTTGCACCAGAGTACAAACACTTTTAGAATGTACAATCTGTTTCAGTGCTGCTCTTTGGCTAGTTTGCTGAGAGTTATGGCGGTTCTCTGCTTTTATGTAGTGTTAGCCAGTCATAAGCAATGTAATGACATTAATTGTGAATAGAGTGTCTTCTATTAGGTGCAGAAAAGCTGACTGCTGACTGATAATGTACATGATTTTCCTCTTCAGAATTGTAGAGAGATATCGCCTGCAGAAGTCTCATTCAATGCTGCAGCTGTCCCTACAGTGTTTCATTTTCATCTGTGCTTACCATCCTGCCTCTCTATCTCCTTTCTTCCTGTTCTAGTGTCAGTGCTGTACTCCACCTGTAGTCTTATGAGGGCCCAGGCTCACTCGACTCTAGCCATATTATTCTTCCATTCATTCATTCCTCTTCAGATTGCCGCAGCCTCGCGGATAGAAGGTATAACCCCGGCAGCTTTAGTGGTTCTGCTGAGGTATGTGAAACAGAAGCAGCAGCAGTACTCTGAACTCCTTTAGCAACCATCACCTATGTTCCGACCAAGATGAAGGGTTGTATACAAGGAAAGTCGGGTTGGGGGATGCAGATGATCAAGACACTGAATGACTCCACAGACATGACATGAACTTTGTCATCGTCATCATTCTTTATTTCACGTCTTTGGCTTCCTATCATGGAGTTAGATATTCAGCGTGTTTTCTCTGCTTTCCCCAATCTTCAATTCTCCCTATTCAAAGGATGCCAGGGACTGAGGGCCATTGTGTTTGACATCAGAATTTTAACTGAAGCAAAAAGTTTTCCAACAGATACCCTTCTTAGCATGAACTTCATTTTTTGAGTCATCTGCTGTGACATGTAGGAGATACATTATATCTGTTCTTGAGCTCAATCTTGAACATCATCTGAATGCAGTGGTAATTCACTGGATAGGCATACACAGCCACATGAAGTGTCTATGGACTATAGTACAGTATTGGTTATTATCACCACATTACCCATGGCTTTTTGAAACCAACATATCAGATGCATCACACTCGTTACAGATCTGAAACTACTTGTACAGTCAGCAAAATACAGTATATATTGGAACCACCTTTACGTTGAAATTAAATTCTTTATCACTATAGGGTTGGTACTCTTGATCTGTCTGAGACGCTGATGGAGGATCGTCTCTCTTTGCTGACTCCCTCATACTTCCTCTCACTCTGTGCCAGACCAAATGTCATCCTTGTAAACACTGAATATACTGCTAAAATTATTGGAGCATAAAATAAAGTGAAATTCAAGATTCTTGTGTATGCATTGAAAGGTCACATTGTGACTGAATATAGTTCCCACCTCATCAGATGATATACAATAACATGGATAGAATTACTCAGGACTACCTGAATAGGGGAATTCCAATACTTTTTTTTGCCAAGTGTACATAGTATAGAGTTGACTATAAAGAAATGTATGTATATATCATCAATACCCTATTTCCCTTTATTCAAGAGGTGGGGGGTTCCTAAACCAGGGGTGGAAAAATTAAATCAGAAATACATAGATTAGAATACCCAGTGAAATGGGTGACATTCACATTCACTTTCCCATCCCAGCCCACATAGTTCTCAGATTTCTTAAAATTATAATGACTTATTATGTGCTTGTGTCATTTTACCACCTGATAATTTTTCATGCACAAGTTAATTCGCTTCACCCATTCCTACTCAATGCTTACCCACACATTCACTCATCCAGTTGTACCATTTTTATTAATATTTCCCTTATTCTTTGCCCCTCGTGATCTCCTCATGCAGTCGTGCACCTTTCTCATTCACCACTCTAGTTTCATCCCTTCTCCCCACATGCCCATTCCATCTCGGTAAGCTATACTCTTTGATCAACTCACAATACACCTTTTATGGATTTCAATATTTTTTCAAGCATTAATTCTTCAAACAACAACCTCTGCATGTTACTGGTACTATATATCTATTTGATCCATGTCTTTAGCTTTTACTCTTGATTTGTCTTATTTATGCCACACTGTAGTTTCACAATGTTATGATGTTGTGGTTCCTAACACTCCCTCATACAATTCTGTTATTACCTCTGTATTCTACCATTCAATTCTAGCTAGTTCTTTCATGCAACTGCTATTTTTTCTTCCTTGGGTTACTTTACTCTCCATTTCCTTTTCAAGAGGTGTTGTAGGTAAGATAATTAATAAGTTGGTAAAAATAGTAGATTTATTTTGTCATACAGATAAATAAAAAAGAATTTAAATTAATTTTGCAACTTTTATATACAGCTCAGAGCTTAAACCGGATCCTGCCGATTGTTGCCTGTATGTAGTACAGGATTTACTTAAATAAGTTTTATAACAAAATTAAATAGTGAAACATGTAGGAATAATATTAATGAAGGAATAGGTACTCTATCTACAGATAAGGCTCTTTCCCTGATCTCTCAGTTGCTAGTCTCAGGGTGCAAATTCATTTGTAATTGTACATGATGTGTGTGTTAAGTTATTGAATATAAAAATGGGTGGTATGAGGCTAGAGGGATCAGGATGAACCAAGAACAGCAAGAAAAATAGCAGCAGGAAGGGCTATAATACTGCTATGATTTTTATTGCTGTGAGGTGAAGATAGTGGCTCAGGCAATGTTAGCATCTGGATAGGTGAATCTAGCAAACCTAAGCAGCTCCTCTGAGTCCTCACACACCCAGGGCTTGACGTGGTTGCAAGCAACATCGTGCCACTTGACTCCATCATTGTAGAAGTTGTTGAGAACAGCAATGCAAGCCTCATCATTGCCAGTTTCTGATTCCTCACGGTTGTCTGGCTGTGGTCGACCTGAACCTCCGGTGTTGGACCAATCACCAACCCAATTACCGCTCTTATCATCAGTGGGTGAAATACGGGCCGTTGAGCCAGACCAGAACCAGCCTCTGACGATGTTCGGCTGGAGGTCAGGTCGGTCACAACCGTCAAAGTTGCACTTGCGACCTGAGGTCCAGATGTACTTGACATTGTTCTGCCTCATGCTCTCATAGACAAAGTTGGCCTCATCTTGGGTCTCAAAGCTGACCAGGTCCTGACAGTGCTTCCTGCAGAGGGAATATGAGGATTGATTGAAAAACCTATTGGTTCCTGCAGTGAAAAAATATGATTGATGAAATTATATATGAACACTAATGGTCACAACATCAAATGTTAAATACCACTAGAGATGGTAAGGGATAGAGGAAGTACTGACAGACTGACTGACAATTATATACTAGTGGCATTGTAACTAATAGTAATGTTGACATTTGAAAGAACAAAGAAAGGAGTTACACTGAACAGAAAGCGAGTTAAAAATACTGTATAATAGATATTATTTACATGTGGTTATTGCCTGTGGTGAGCAATACTTTAAGGAGGTAGTACAGTACAGTGTTGGTAAACCTGGAGCAACTGATTCTTCCAAACTATGCCAAGGAACAGAACACCATTATTTTTGTACATCTGGTCCTGTTTCCTGGCATACTCTGGAGGAATCATGGCGCTCCAATTTGCCAAAAGTATACTATCTCCTTAAGTGTTTGGGTGCCCTTTTGGAACAGAGCCACTCTCAATTTTCGGCTGTCCCTTCTTTCTTTATGTTTCCTTCATGCTTACTGTCCCTCTGAAATCTCTGTCTCCTCCATTGTGATACAAGGTCTTTCTGGCTTAGCACAGTCTTCTTTCTTCCATTTCCATTTTTTCTGTCTTACAAATCTAGGTCAATGTATAATTCTGTCTTTCTCAATTTTTGATGAATAGAAAGATAGTAAACCATATAAACCAAACAGAAAGTTTCACCCTTAAAATTTTAAGTGTTGGGAATACTTACAACTCTCCCCAAAAGTGATACTTAGAAGTTAGATCAAGTAGAGAGATGTTAGAAACTTTTTTGTTATTGCCCATCCCGTAAATCTCAAAAATGTCCAAAAACATCCTGGGACAAAACAGCAGCAGCAATCACCCGTTGACTCACCTGCAGATGTTACGAGCATCGAGCCAGTCCCTCTCGTGTTGGCGTGTGGGCCCGTGTGTCCAGGAGAAGAAGTAGTAGTGGCCGTTCCTGAAGGTGGCCGAATGTTTGACTCGGCCTGCGCAAGCCTTGGGATCAGGACGGATGAGTTGCCGCTGAGCATAGGCCACGGTCGCCAGCACAGCCAGCAACACACTCACACGCAGTAGCATCCTGCAGGTGAAAAAAAGAAAAGAATGTCAGTTGCAGTGATAGGCATATACAGTATAATAGACCAATAATATAACACTAATTACTGCATGTATATATACTTGTATCCACCACTTCATTTTGCATTCAGTCCCTCATTGAAGACCACCAAATGATTACCCAAGCTTCTATTATTTATTATCATACAGAGACAATCCCTTCCTTCTAGGCCTAGCGCAATATTATTTCTTCTTCAACTATTATTATTTTTCCACTCTTCTAATATTTCTTTTCAACATCTTTTCTACTTTTATCTCATGGGATCTAAGAATTAGAACTATCAGAAGGGACTGAGGAGGATGTGGTCAAACGAGGAATGACTCTCACCATTCTCCCCACTCCCACCTTCACCTCCACCACATTTACATGGGTAAACTGTTGACATTATCGAATACTGGGTTAGGTAAAAGTGAGCTTCCTTGCGCCACACCTCAAGCCTGCATCGTCATCATTACCAAAGCATATGAGAGGTCAAAGTGTGTATTACAAGTGTTTGCATCACACCACTCACACCCCTTCGGACCCGAGCCATTTCCTTTCCTCTCTTCCACTGTTCCCCCATTTAATAATTTTTTCTTTCTCCTTCGTGCTTGCTGTCCCTCCCTCTCGCCTGCAGTGATGTGAGCAATACTTTAAGGATTTTGGCGTCCCTTCGGCCCCAGCCACTCCCTTTCAGTTCTTCAACTGTCCCTCTTTTCATTTTATTTCCTTCCTGCTTGCTGTCACACTCTCTATCACCTTTCTCTGGCGCTATATGACCTCGCTGTTGCGGAGTCTAATATCAATCAATCAACCAACCTTCGCCATTTCCTTCTCTTTTGTTGTGTGTGGTGTCTTTGGTCTAGCACATGCAGTCTTCTTTCATCTCCTTTTTCATTCGTTTATCACTACTCCCCAGCAGCTGCATCTTTGGTTCAGTGGCCCGTACCCACCCATGCATATGCTGTTACGTTGCTTAAGTAAATAATCCCCCACCGCTACCAATCTCCTGCGATTTCTTTTTGTGTTTGTTGTCTCTCCCCTCTATCTCCTTATTCTTCTTCTTCGTGCTACAAGGACTTCCAGACCTAGTACATGTCATCGTTACATACACATATGTTTGTTTATTGGACCAGGTGGTACGGTGTTACTCTAGTCTAGAGCCTCACGTAGTCCTACCCCACTCATCCCCACCCTCTGCTCTGCTCACTTTATTTAGGCAGGTGAAAGCCGTGTGAACAAACACCCCTTGAACTCTTGCTGGCTTCCGTCATCGTGCTGTGTTGCCACCTCAAGTTCCAGCCAAATCACACACACACAGAGAGAGAGAGAGAGAGAGAGAGAGAGAGAGAGAGAGAGAGAGAGAGAGAGAAGAGAGAACAACCCAATATGTCGGCTCATGTTCCCGCCATAAACCGTAAAAAAACTCAGATGAGAAATAGTCCAATATGGGTTTGATTGCGTGATAACATATAATAGCCTCCAATTTATATCCCAAACACCGATTATTTATAGGCATTGTACACACTTTCCAATAGTCTCTGTATACTGATAGGAAAAGTAAAAGAAAATTCCCCAAGTTGATGATTTAGTATGATAATAAAAATATATGTGGGAATTTCAGCTCTATACGTGGATAAAATTAAGATGTGGGCGATACTGTAATTAATTAAGGGGGTGCGGGTATAGGGGGACAGGCTTAGGGGGGTTTTGGGGGTTGCGGGAGTAAGGGGCAGGCTTGGGGGGGTTTTGGGGAGTGCGGGAGTAGGGGGACAGGCTTGGGGGGGGGGTTAGGGGAGTACGGGAATAGGTGATAGGCTTTCTACCCACCCCAAGCCTGTCCCCCTATTCCTGCACCCCCCTAACCCCCCCCCCCCAAAGCCTGTCCCCTACTTCCGCACCCCCCTAACCCCCCCAAGCCTGTCCCCTACTCCCGCACCCCCTTAAGAGTTCTGGCGCACAAACTGACCCGAGTCATTCATTCCTTTTCCTCTCTTTAGTTGTACATACTTGCTTTCCTTCATTATTTTTATCATCATGTTTGCTGTCCCTCCTCTCTATCTCCTTCTACCTCCCTCGTGGTATGTACAGCCACAATCAAATAACCACCAACACTTTCCTTCCATCGTGCAAATAAATCTGTATCATATCAAAATATAATCATACAACACCTTACGTCAACTCAACCCCTTCAATTATTATTATGAGGTGCTGCAAAATCATACACGTGTTGTTCTTTATTACCAAGATATTTACTACGATGGAAGGAAAGTGTCGGTGGATATTTGATTGTGGTTGTACAAAGGGCTACATTCAAGAACATTCATGGTGTTAACGATGGCTTGAGAGGCTAGTCCATGGTACGATGACTCCTGAGATAAACAATTAACAGAACCATCATACCATCATACACCATCGTTAATACCATGAATATTCTTGCATACTGCCCATCCCAATTAAGGGGATGCGGAAATAGGGGGACAAGCTTGGGGGGGGGGTTATGGGGGGTGCGGGAGTAGGGGACAGGCTTGGGGGGGTTTTGGGGGGTGCGTGAGTAGGGGGACAGGCTTGGGGGGGGGTTAGGGGGGTGCGGGAATAGGGGACAGGCTTTCTACCCACCCCAAGCCTGTCCCCCTAATCCCGCACCCCCCAAACCCCCCCAAGCCTGTCCCCTACTCCCGCACCCCCTTAAAGCCTTTCTATCACAAGAACATCACTCAACTCTGTACAGTCACGAGCACTAATAAGTATTCAGATGTGCTTCGAATATAATTATACCTAGAGACAGCAAATAAATGGACAAAAATATCTTCATTGGAATTACTTCGTTGGTGATTTAGTGAACTGTTCAAAACTTCAACCAAAGCTGTATACTTATTAGTGCTCGTGACTGTACAGCAATCTATAGTAGAAATGATACCCGTCATGCAGTAATAATTCGCAAGACCCAAACCAGACCCATATAGCCCAGCATGAAACCCAACCCGAACACCTGGCAACTTTATACTCTACTGGGTTCTAGGTCACACGAACAGTACCCTTCAAAAGTCCCGGCCGTCACCTCGCTGTTTGTTATTCATGGGGTGATGCTCTTTAATTAATTCTTGAGATGATGGGGGAAGTGAGAAGATGTTAACAATCTTTTCTATCTGACGGTGTGTTTTGAAATTGATGTACTTGTGTAGGCTTCTCTCTCTCTCTCTCTCTCTCTCTCTCTCTATCTCTCTCTCTCTCTCTCTCTCTCTCTGTGTGTGTGTGTGTGTGTGTAGTCTCTCTCTCTCTCTCTCTCTCTCTCTCTCTCTCTCTCTCTCTCTCTCTCTCTCTCTCTACTTGTCTAACTGTGTGTGTGTGTGTGTAGTCTCTCTCTCTCTCTCTCTCTCTCTCTCTCTCTCTCTCTCTCTCTCTCTCTGTGTGTGTGTGTAGTCTTCCAGTTCCTGACAACAGATTAGCATAATACATTAATTTATAGGAAAGAATGCCTCGTCGGTAAATTGGAAAGCTTGCCGAATCCACCAAACTATGCCAAAACACAGACGAAGACCTCAGTATTACTAACAAATTAACAATGATAAAAGAAGTGGTTTGGAGGAATCAGCACAACTCCAATATTTTACCGTCATAAGAATAAAATGAATTAATCCCTTTTATTAACTAATTATCCCATTGATGGACAAGACTATAACCTACCCACTCCTCCCTCCCTCAAAAAGAAAAAGAAAAAAAGAAAATAGAAATAAAAAGCCAACTGTGGTAGCCATTTACTGAAGATATCATAAGCATTTATTTAAAGAGAAAACTGACATTCCTAAGGAGAAAACGGAACGACTGGTTTCACCCGCCGATGCATAACTAGCCTCTCTCTCTCTCTCTCTCTCTCTCTCTCTCTCTCTCATATATTTTGTGGAGAAAGAGAGAACGAAGCCACTCCTAACTAAAAATATAACTTGGGTTCCCCTCCATTTAACTGGTTTGACTGGGTTGGGAGAAATTTTTATGTCAGGCTTGGATCGGGACGGACTGACCAGCTGCTGCTTTTTCTGTTTACCACGTTTTTTACGGGATCAGGTGAGATCTGGTAGAGTAAGGTAATGTGCATATCTCTCTCTCTCTCTCTCTCTCTCTCTCTCTCTCTCTCTCTCTCTCTCTCTCTCCTAATAACACTGAGTTGATCTGTTTGGTGGAATCATTTGGAGGAATCAGTAGCCCGAAATTTGATATCGTTACTGTTTACAACCATAATTTAGTAGCCTTCACTATCTATGGGACTTGTGATGTCTGTCTCGGCAATAGAAAGAAATATTGGGAAGAATAACAATGACAATAATGACGACTAACTAATAACGAACAGAGATAACTAAGCATTAATATCGAAGAAGATAATATTTTCCCAGATACGAATGTACAGTATAGCCTACGTACACTGCCTGAAGGCGCATTTTTGTTTTTGTTTTGTTTTTTATCTAGGGAAGACAGAGTAAGTAAAGTATGCCAGGAGACTAAGCCACTCACTCTAGCTCTTCCTAAATTTCACCTGGGGCCCTCCTTCATGACCTTCAGACCTTTTTAGGAACGACGTAAACCAGAGCCAACCCCGGACTCATATAATTCCTCTCGTCGACTTGTGTTTTATGATGATTTTGTGGTACAGTACTAATCCCCGTGACTAAGACATTTTCTGTATCTTGTTTGAAATACACACCACGTAGGGACGGTGACAGAGACCTCCTTTCCATCCAGTGAACGGAGGTCTTTATTAATACTTGGTGGAATTCAGTTTATCAGCCTGCTCTCTTTTAAACAACCATGAGGGAGGGATGTTAATTAATGTACGTATTTAATCCTTGATGTTGTCGTGCTGTCTGGCTGTCTGTAGGTGCCGATGTGAAAGTCTGCGGTCAGTCCCACACATATTTTACCTTCATTCCGTGCCGTGTACTGTAGAGGGCCAGTGTGAACTAAACGTAAAGGGGGTCACCTCGGCTTTTAATTAATAATAATATTGATAAGAAGAACAACATTAACTTAGGCTCGTGTTGAGTTTGTTTGTTGCATGGATTATCCCAGTATGCGACGCAGGCTGAAAAATGACAGGAATGATAAGTAGAACAACATAAACTCGAGCTACATTATTTACTACGTTCCAGGACGCGATAGAGCCACACAAACTGAAAAAGATATAAATAAAAACAAGCAAGTGCATGCGAACGTTTTCTCCGCTTGGCCGCTAAGAGCAAAAACTGTTGTTGAGAGTTCCGTTAGGTACGTTGGGTCGAGAAGGAGGAGGAGGAAGAATAAGAAGAGTCAGGTAGCGAACTATAAGTCAATATATACAGATGCCTACTGTTGCGGGTTTTACGTTCTATTGGGGCGATGCTTCTACAATAAATTTTTGATGTTTGCAGAGTATTCACGGCTTATTTTATATTGAGCAACGTACAGAACTGGTGGGGATATTTTAGCACGGGAATAAAAACAAATGCCACTGGCTAGACTACCTTCTCTCCGTTTACACACACACACACACACACACACACACACACACACACATTTTATGCTACACCATCATCAATCGAAAAATAAATAAACAAAAAGCGCTAAATTGGCAACAGGTAGCTAGAGAAGAATATGTCGGTCATAAGAAAGAGGAAGCCAGGGCGTCGACCCCAGTGGCTGGCTGCCTGGCTGGATGGATGGCTGGTGGGCTGGCTGGCTGGTTGGCTGGCACACTCTCTCCTGCCCACCGTGCCACTTATACCTGCTCAACATCCTTTCTCTCTCTCTCTCTCTCTCTCTCTCTCTCTCTCTCTCTCTCTCTCTCTCTCTCTCTCTCCTTTGAGATTGATTAGTTTCGTGTAAGATCTTCATTGGAATATATTATCGAGTTTTGTGTTTTCAGGTGATTGATTTGTTTTGCTTTGTTTGTACTTGTGTGTGAGACTTTCCTCCTTCGTGTGTGTGTGTGTGTGTGTGTGTGTGTGTGTAGTTATGGCCGACCTCTTCCTTATACTGTACTTTTCAACACAATTCCAAAAGGTGACATACACAACACACCTAGTCTACCTGATCCAAAAGACAGACTGATAACGATCGGCCCCGGTGTTAAGGACCCTGTGATCATGTATAAAAATTGAAGGTTTCTGATTCCTCTTGACTATGCCACGAAATAAGCTCCTTCCATATAGGTGTGTGTGTGTGTGTGTGGGTGTGTGTGTGTGTGTGTGTGGAGGCTTCTGGTTCCTCCTGACTATGCCACAAAACACACAAGCTCCTTCCATTATAGGTGGTGTTTCGTGGCAATATTTGAAGGGGTCATTTATATATATCTTCAATTTTCTGACTACATCACATGCAGGGTCCCTTAACGTGAACTAATAATAATGTTACGGATGTGGAGAGAAAGCTCGCACACACCACGCTCGGTTGCCACTTTACAATATGAATTTATCACAACGTAGGAAGGGTAAAGAAGCGTTGTTGTTGTGGTTGTGGTTGTTGTTCTGTATGAAAGTTTTTTTATTGTAAGAAGTAATAATTATCGTTCCGTATGAAAGTTTTGGATTATCAGAAGTAAAATAGTTATAGTTATTTTTGTATGTATGTATGTATGTATGTATGGGTGGATAAGGATAGATACAGATAGATAGACTGATTAATATATAGATATATAGACTGATTGATAGATAAGGATAGATATAGATAGATAGACTGACTGATAGATTGATAGACTGATTGATAGATAAGGATAGATATAGATAGATAGACTGACTGATAGATAGATAGACTGATTGATAGATAAGGATAGATATAGATAGATAGACTGACTGATAGATAGATAGACTGATTAATAGATAGATAGATAGATAGATAGACCTCTGTTTGGTAGCGAACTCTAGAGGACTTTAGAATCTGACTGAACAAGCTCTTCCTCCAGAACCGTGTACGACGAAAAATAAATAAATGTGTGTCGTCTTTCATGCTCAGTAATTTCTAAACACATACAACGAACGACCCACATTGAAACCCACTCTGCCACACACACACACACCATAAGGGCAGATTCTCATGTTGGTGAATAGGAAGGTCTGTGATTCCTCCAAA
The DNA here is from genome assembly GCA_033782935.1 of Petrolisthes cinctipes. Taxonomy (NCBI): domain Eukaryota; kingdom Metazoa; phylum Arthropoda; class Malacostraca; order Decapoda; family Porcellanidae; genus Petrolisthes; species Petrolisthes cinctipes. The sequence goes on along the minus strand of JAWQEG010008295.1, from coordinate 3,942 downwards.
CTATGCCAAGAAACATGCAAAATTATATGTTACTTTCATTCGGGATCTGTTTCGTGGTATAGTTTGGAGGAATCAAGGCACTCTAATACACCAGAAGTATATTATCCCTTTAAAGACCCCGTGATGTATAATTATGTAGTGGGAAAATTAGAGGTTAGTGAGTCCTTTAAAACTTTGCCACGAAACGCCACCACTATTGAAGGTGTTTGTTTCGTGGCACAGTCTGGAGGAATCAGAAGCCATATACGTACCAGGTCTCACACAAACACCATCACAAGGTTCTTATTTAAAAAGTAAACAATTGACAGATTTCCTATGGTAATGGACAGTATATGATTCCTGTATATAAGTTGATTTAAAATAGATCTTCTAACTTCCAGCAAACACTCACAATGCACACCAATCAAAACAATAAATAATAAATAGCATAAGAATACACACACACACACACAGAGAACAGTAGTGAGATCATCCGTGTGAGTCTTCCCTATGTGTATTGAAGCTTGTGTTGGCGAGGAGTGTACAGTACCATACCCTCCCATTATAGCAGCAACTTGGGGTACCTACACAGTCTGCCCTTGACCTGAAGAAGCGAACAATAGAAAAAGAAAGGCTCCTCCTCCTCCTCCTCTGTTTGGTTATTCTCGGCCCATTCTCTCTACGTTTGTCTGTCTGTCAGTCTGTCTGTCTATAAACAAGGTATCTTAAAGTATTATGAACCGTTTTTGACGAAATTTCTGGTTCCCTTTGCCTGTCATTCTGTCTGTCACTGTAAACAAGATATTTTAAAATATTGTGAAGCGTTTTTCACGAAATTTAGTGGATATTTTTTGGTTCCGTTTGTCTGTCATTCTGTAAACAATGTGTCTCAAGAAGTTACGAAGCTTTTATCACGAAATTTTAGATGGCAGATGAGTTTTGCGCCAAGGAAGAAGGGATTAAGTTGAAGGGATAATTGGTTGAGCACAGACAGAGGCAGAACAGCAAAAGTCCCTCATAAATGTTGACAAGGAGAGTAAAATATGTATGGCTGATCCCTTGACCGTTTGATTTTCGTGTTTTAAGAATAAATGCTCCCTCTTCCTTCCAACCAATGCCGTGTTAAATGTGAGATGCAGTAGATTTCAGTGTTCGATAGTTATGGATAATTATTACCTGCTTGTGTACGTGTTGGCTGTAATCTGATTTCGTTTGATTTACACATATAATTTTTGTCGAAACGAAATGTGTGACAGCTTTCCTCTATACTCTTGATTCGAGTTTTATTATTATTATTATTAATTTATTTTTTTTATTATTATTATTATTTTTTTTTTTTTTTCACCGGGCGTAAATGCACCGATTCCCCTCTGAGTGATGTCACCTCAGATACACGTTACGCTTACATTCCACTATTTATAAATATGTGGCAGATAAGAACCTACTTGTGTAAATTTTGGGTGGGTGTAATTTGTCTTGGATTGCATGACATTACCCCACAAGCCACGACAATTAATTAATGAGTGAGGCGGTACATGATTGTCAGGTCTAAAACAAGGAGTATAGCAGTGAACCTGACTTTCTTTTTCTGTGCAAGTTTAGTACCAGCAGTGTCATAATTTATGGGTTGTAAGCAAACTCTCACATATTAATTAACGACAAACATTCATATGAGTTCCCGGAAAAAATGGGTTAAATTTTAGTCTATTAAGGGACCCTGTGATCATGTATGAGACCTGGTGGCTTCTGATTCCTCCTAACTATGCCACGAAACATGCTCCTTTAATGTAGATGGTGTTTCGTAGCAGTGTTTGAAGGACTTACAAACCTACAATATTCTGACTACATCACGGGGGTCCTTAAGTCACCTGTATGTGTATCGAAGGTTTTGACTGTAACTGCACATCACCCGCTGATAGTGGTATGAGTTTACCGTACAATCACGACCAAAAGTCCTACGTCAGGTGAATGAGAGTGAGCATAAATATAAGTGAATATTTAGAAAGAACCAACATTACAGAAGCCACAGCAATATATATATATATAGTTACGCATCAGTGTGTGTGAGGCCTTTTCACTCGAAGGTGTTGCAGGACTTTAGGCGTGAGTGTACATACAATCCCGAGGGACAAGCTAGGAGTATTCGGTACGGTACGCCCCAGCTAAAGAGAGAATAGAGTCCTCTGGTGGTGGTGGTGTCACAAACTATATTAAAAAACTCCGACCCATACCTTGCGAGAGAGGTTGGGATCAGTGACTTGTCTCTTCAAAGTCCTGGACGATACTGACTCCAGCTACTCGTGTCGCTGCCTAAGAGCATACATGTGGATTCCAGGCCACTAGGAGGAGGGAGGAGGAGGGGGTGGGGCCAGAGAGAGAGAGAGAGAGGATGATGGAGGAGGAGGAGATGGAGTGGGGGTGGGGCCAGAGAGAGAAAGAGAGAGAGTCTGCCTCGCCTCCCTCCGACAGATTCCCCTCCCTCATTCCCTCCCGTCGTGTTCCATCAAACGCCCCCGTCCCTCCTCCTCCTCCTCCTCCCTCCCCCCTACAATCTGCTTCATCAACCTCGCTTTCACTTTCGACATGTTCCTCTCTCTCTCTCTCTCTCTCTCTCTCTCTCTCTCTCTCTCTCTCTCTCTCTCTCTCTCTCTCTCTCGTTGGTTCAATCAAGTGGATAATGACGGTAGAGATCTTTAGAGAAATTCTTGTACTCATGGCTGGAAACTGCACCATAAAGGTCGACTTAGTGTATTGAAGGAAGGTGGAATTATTACTGTTGTGTGTGTGTGTGTGTGTGTGTGTGTGTGTGTGTGTGTGTGTGTGTGTGATCAGAATATCCTCTTACTAAGGATGACATTAATGGCTATGATAAAGATAGTAAGCATAATAATAATAATAATAAAAATAATAATAATAATAATAATGATAGAAATAATAATAACAATAATAATAATGATAATAATAATAATAATAATAATAATAATAATAATAATAATAATAATAACAATGATAATAATAATGGTAATGACAATAACATCATCATCATCATCCACTCTAGTCGATATTAATTAAGATTTTAGCAATATTTAGCAAACTAGGAAATATTTGCCCCCCTCCCCCCCTCAACACAAGGAGTGGATACAAGGTGTAAGCAATGTCCACAACCGATAGATAGATAGGCAACGAAGGTCACCCTCAGATGCGTTTCATTCCTTTCGTTCAGGTAAGGTCTTTTTTTTTTTTCTTTTCTGTTCGCTGTATTCGAGTATGAAAATTGGAGGGTTCTGATTCCTCCTGACCATGCCACGAAACGAACTCCTTCCATATAGGTGTGTGTGTGTGTGTGTGTGTGTGTGTGCTTCGTGGTAATATTTGAAGGACTCATTTATATCCAATTTTCCGACAACATCTTAGGGTCCCTTAAAAGTTGTTCCCTGATTTCTGGGTTTAGTTTGGGATGTCCTTGGTTCCTGTTTGGTTCGCTGCTGGAGTCCAACGTGATTCCTGTGTCCTTCTTACTGCAGATAAATATTACCACCAGTTTTATTTTCCCCTTCTTTCGTCGCAGTGAGGGGCATTTTTATATCTGTTTCCTTCGTAGAGATAAAAATCACCCCGCTCCTCTCCCTCATTTCCTCTTCTTTGGTTACAGTGATATACAGATCATTATTATTATTCCATTTTAATTTTTCCTTCTATCGTTACAGTGAGATACAAATCATTATATCCCATCATTATTTCCCCTTTCTTCGTTACAGTAAGATATTCCCCTTTTTAATTTTTCCTTCCCTTCTTTCGTTACAGTGACATACAGACCATTATTTCCATCAGATTTTCCCCCTTTTTTGTTACAGTTAGATATTCTCCCTTTTTAATTTTCCTTTCTTTCTTTCGTTACAGTGAGGGGCAGATTATTACCAGAACGTGCAAGGCCGACTCAATTTTCTACGGTACGTCGGGTGG
>JAWQEG010008294.1:0-20823 GCA_033782935.1 Petrolisthes cinctipes | reverse complement strand
CTAATATATAAGATATCAACCTTTTTAAAGAGATACCTGAAGTAGTTTTAAATCTGTAGACGTCAGTATCGCTTTCCATAGACTATATTAATTCGTCTTGTGACAGTCACAGAAACATGAAAGTTGTCATCCTTTGATTTAGAAATACAGAGATGTGTAGTTAAACTTAATTAATCTTTTTTCCGTTACTGCTGATGTCAAAGTTCGCCTTTTGTCTTATACTTGTCACTCACTGCTACCTTCCTTCCTTTCTTCCTTCCCACCCTCCTACCTTCATTCCTTCCTACCTTCCTTCCTTCCTACCTTCCTTCCTTCCTTCCTTCCTTTCTTCCTTCCTTCCTTCCTTCCTTCCTTCCTTCCTTCCTTCCTTCCTTCCTTCCTTCCTTCCTTCCTTCCTTCCTTCCTACCTACCTTCCTTCCTTCCTTCCTTCCTTCCTTCCTTCCTTCATTACCCTGGTGGTTTAACCTTCACGTCGTGGTAGGAATTTAATCGAAAACACATCAGGATACAGTCATTTTTTTTTTTCTCTCCTGGTAGTTTCTGTTTTGAGAAGGATAAAATCGTGTGACGTTCTGCAGAATATTATAACTCATGGGATCTTAACCTTTGTTTTCGTTCACTGACTTTCATTTTTCATTCCCGGGTCAGATTTTAAGGATTAACTCTTTAACCTTTTCCAACTGCTTTTGCATTTATCAATAAAACATTAACCAGACTCATTTACTTTTCGACGTAAAATGCACTTCTGATATATACAGGTAAAGAACCCTAATTAATAAACTAAGGTACTCGCTCATTGGTCAGGGGTGAGTGAGTTCGAATCCTTTGTATTACTCAGCTATTCACTCCTAACACAGTAGAGAATCATTATAGGTGGGGAGTTTACCTTGTATGAAATGAAATCGTAATGTTATCCAGCCTATACCGTATGTCAATCATGTTCCCGTCATCCAAGAGTTAAAGTGAATTAAGGGGGAAGTTTGTGTTTGTAAATCTGGAGCAACTGAATCCTCCAAACTATTTCAAGCAACAGAATACCATTATTTGTCTTAACTTTGGCCTGTTTCCTGGCATGCTTTGGAGGAATCAAGGCACTCCAATGTACCAAAAGGGAATTACCACCTTAAACGTTAATGTCATCATCGTCTACATAATCTGGAAACATCAAGTGTCTAAGTTAGTTGTGTTTAATCTCCTTTCCTGGAAACCTTCGTGATGACTACCAGCCAGGTAGAGCTGGTCCTTGCATTTAAATTGTATAATTAACCTTTAAACAAGAGGAATAGATTGTACCAATTCATCGACCAATATAAGACGAATTAGACGATTTTTGTTGTTTAAAAGACACAACTATTATTTCCCAAGGTTGAAACTATATTGAATAATTCTTAAGTGACGGAGCACACTTAGATGTAAATTAACCCTAATGCTGGATGATGGAGAATGTCACAGAGTAAAGTCTTTGCATTTAAATGATATAATTAATCCAGGTGTTCTCTTCCCCGTCTGTGCATAAAGTCGAGGCTACCATCAAACGAGCTCTTCACTTGATTAAACATTACCAATTCCTCAGTCAGTCTGGGCTGTCGGTGAAGGAGAGACTTCTGACACAACCTGAATGATAATGCACTTAAGGAGAGTAACCTACTACTGTAAGGAATTGGGGTGCTATTGATTTCTCCACACTGTGCTACGAAACAGATTCCCTATTTGTTATACTGCGGTCATTTGTTTCATAGCATAGTTTGGAGTAATCACACTCTCCAATTCATCCCCATGAGATTGCCCCTCTTAATTAAGAAAACTGTTTCTAATTATATTTGCAAGTATAAATAATATATTCTAACATAAAGGCAGCAATGGAAAGAATTAAGTATTGTTTTGTTTGGTGAATTCCGAAAGAACTCGTCAGTAAATACTTTGGGTTTCTACATAATCTACCGAAAACTCTAAGTTATAGATGAAGTAAGATATCAGGCGTAAGGAGATGTACTTTTTTCTCCTTCAAACGATCCATTGTATTCTCATTTATATAAAGGAATTTATTATGTGTTACCGTAAATATTATTGCTGCAGAACTAGTAATCTGTGTGTGTGTGTGTGTGTGTGTGTGTGTTGAACGAGGACCCTATGATCGAGTATGAAACTTTGTGGCTTCTGATTCCTTCTGACTATGCCACGAAATATGCTCCTTCAGTATGGGTGGTGTTTCGTGGCAATGTTTGAAGGACTCACTAACCTCCTATTTCCTGACTACATCACAGGGGTCCTTAAGGGGGTGGTAATTCATTTTTGGTACATTGGAGTGCCTTGATTCCTCCAAAGTATGCTAGGAAACAGGACCAAATGAGCAAAAATAATGGTGTTCTGTTGTTGCTTGGAATAGTTTGGAGGAATCAGTTGCTCCAGATTTACCTATACAAAACTTCCCCCTTAAGGAGTTTGTGTTTCATTGGTCCCTGATACGAGTAATTAACAAAGGCCAAAGTATTAACAAGGGAATTAGGGTCTTGATGAGGAAAAAATAATGATGAAATATATGCAGGATGTCCCCTCGAATTGTTTTGTTTTTATGTATACTCATGAAAGGTTTAACGAGTGTGTGTGCATGCTTGTCTCTGTGTATGTGTGTGTGTGTGTGTGTGTGTGTGTGTCTGTGTGTGTGTTTGTGTCTGTGCATGCTTGTCTGTGTGTGTGTGTGTGTGTGTGTGTGTGTGTGTGTGTGTGTGTGTGTGTGTGTGTGTGTGTGTGTGTGTGTGTGTGTTTGTCCAAAATTATTTACAGGATTACTCATGAAAAAGTTGCATGTTTGTGTATGTAGGTTTATATGTTATCGTGAATTCTTAATGAAAATGTGTTTGTATTTTTGTGTATCGTATTGTGTGTAATGTTGTTGTTCGTGTATTTGTATATCCTTAATTAAGAGCAGATTCTCATGTTGATGAAGTGGAAGGTCTGTGATTCCTCCAAACTATGCCAGGAAACATATAATCTTAAGGGACCCTGTGATGTAGTCAGAAAATTGGATGTAAATTAATCCTTCAAATATTGCCACGAAACACCATTTATATAGAAAGAGCTTGTTTCGTGGCATAGTCAGGAGGAATCAGAAGCCTTCACTTTTCATACACGATCACAAGGTCCTTAATGTTACCTTGATGTGGACAAATTGGAGCACATGTAACCCTCAAAACTCTGTCATAAAATACATCTGTTGTAGTCTCATAGGGAGGGATTATGTTTCCTGACTTAGTTTGGAGGAATCAGAACCTCCTAAATTCCGACAGCAGGTTACTCTCCTTAAAAGAGAGATCTGTTTCGTGGCATTGTTTGGAGGAATCAGTAGCCCACCAATTTACACTCAAAAGAATATTCTCATAATGCCCACAAATGTTATATAAAGTTTTGTCTTTCTGTGTCTGTGTATAAGCAACTCAATTATATATACTGTAGAGCCTAGGAAGGAAATAAGTTAATAGATTCTTTTACAAGGGATCTGCTACTTGTAGGGAATTGGAGAAGGCTAACTGATAGATCCAAACTATGTCATGAAACACGTTCCCTCAGCATTGCCTCAATAGTGTGTTGTGAGGGGACAGCTTAGAGGAATTAATTTATATGATCATTAATACCAATGCTCGAACGATGAACTTGGTGTTACTATAGAAAGTACACTCGTTAATACGTAATCCCTGACCATAGACGAACGGCAGGCACCACACACATACCCTGCATTCGAACTCACTCTCTATTGGTGTACTGGGTTGGGAAATGAGCAATGCCTGGCGATTCGAAGCTTTCTGCTCCTCACACTCTGGACAGAAATTATGTATCACGAGTGTACTATAAGAGACAAAAGTCGTGTTGCTGTCTTGTCCGATGATTAGAAATAACTCGTGAAACTTAATGAAAGCCTCACCACAAGTAATATTCGTGTTCAATATGGTTAGCCCTGTATCATATGTTTTCACCAAATTTCACGACACGAGTTTTGTCTTTGATTTGTACAGTTGAGCAAGTAGAAAGTGCAAGATAAATCTGGCTGTATAATTATGGCAACATCTTCACCACCACTCAAAGTTCAGCCAATCACGTTCCACCTTACATTGGCTCTGGATTCTCAGTGATTCATTCATAAATATACGAGGGATTATACTACAAAGAACTGCCAGATGTTGCCCTATACAGCCATATTTTTCTTGCACTTTCTACTTGCTCAACTGTACACTCGTAATCCAAAGTTTGTATCCAGGTCTTGTTGAAGTTTCGAATCATTTGACATACTAGTGAACCAATTACAACGCTTATCCTGTTTCATATTTGCTTGAGCTCACTTAATACTCGATCAGTTATTCGAAGCAAGCCTGGATACATATTTTGGATTGCGACTGTACATACATACCATCAGCTCAAAAGAGGACAGTGCAAGGGGGAAGGAAAACTCATATAAACACCAACGCAAGAGAGCAAAGAAAATGGGAAATTAAGAACACCAACTTAGGTAATACATTTTGGAGACGCAGTAAAGTGTTGTCGCTAGCAACTTCTCGACAGTAAAATGGGGATACTCTTTTGTTTCCTCCAGTTTGTTTGTGTACAGTTCTGCCGCTTACACATTCACAGTTTGCCTTCAGCGCTGCACGTTAGCCAAAGTTTTATTTTTTTATTACCTCTGAAAGTGCTGTTGAGAAGAGAAAGCTCGTGTTTTTATCACAGTCCGTCTTTTGTTTCCTCCCACGGCAACAATACCAGGTCTTTCTATTATTCTCTGCGTCGGTGATTATGTACACACACACACACACACACACACACACAAGGCCTACACAACACCAGATGCAAACCACAAACCATACTAGTTCTATACCACACCAGATGCAAACCACAAACCATACTAGTTCTATACCACACCAGATGCAAACCACAAACCACACTAGACCTACACCACACCACACAAACACTGCAGCACCACAATGTGAAATGTGAAAAAAAAAAAAATCACAGTTCCTGAAAATAACATAAACTCGAAACGCTGGTATCAATCAACCTTAACCCTCGATCTCCTGTACACAAAAAATAAAAACATATTAACAAGTAAATCTTTAAACCCCTTAATTCTGCCAACTTCTCCGTTTTGCCGACAGAAACATTCTTCCCCTTAAACTCATGTAGGAAGTTATTTTTTATATTGGAATTTCCATGGCGTGGTGTACTATTAAATATCTGTATAGCTTATTAAATATTTTGGCATCAGGGCCCTGCAGTGACGTGGAAAAAGTAGGGCAGAGAGAATTATTTATAGCCAAAGAATGACCATTATAACCACAGATTATCCAGAAAGTAGCCATGATTGCTATATAATGCTCATAAAATCCGCAAAATCGACATCAATAATCACGTAAGGTAATATTAAGGATAGCAGTAGTAGATGTTGTTGTTGTTGGGAAAAGGTTCAATGATGTGGATGAAGATGTGGTGATACAGTTGAATAAAATTGAAATGATGTGGAGGAAGATGTGGTGAAACAGTTGAATAAAATTGAAATGATGTGGAAGAAGATGTGGGGATACAGTTGGATAAAATTGAAATGATGTGCTTGATGATGTGATGCGATGCTGTAACTGGACTTTGTTAAAATTGCAGTGATGTGGGTCAAGATGTGATGATGTGGGTGGAATAAGTTGAAGAGATGTTGAAATTATTACCAAGTTGGTGGATAAAATTGCAGAGATGATGTAGATATGTTGATGTACAGTAGGTGAATGAGGTTGCAGAGATGTTGAAATTATTACGAAGCTGGTGGATAAAATTGCAGAGATGATGTAGATAGGTTGATGTACAGTAGGTAAATGAGGTTGCAGAGATGTTGAAATTATTACGAAGTTGGTGGATAAAATTGCAGAGATGTTGAAATTGTTATGGCTTTGATGGACAAAATTGCAGAGATGTTGCAGATGTTTTGACGTAGGTGGATGAAGCTGCAGAGATGTGGTTAGATGATGATATCAGAAGAGGTATAGGGAACTTAAGGGAATATAATGGAGTTTTGGGTGAAATATCATTGTATATATATATAAAAAAACTGTGGTTTGTTTATATTAGAGTAGTGAGTGTACTTCAAATAGTTGTAATAGTAAGATAATGAAGTTTCACTACAAAAATTAATGCAGTTATTAGTTTGTTATATTTCGCTAAAATCTGCAACGTACAACACTGGAATCTTCCCAAATCAAGTGTTTATGGGTATAATTATCAGTTAGGAGGACACAGATGCCTTTACCCCAGGATAAAAAAAAATGCATTGTAGTAAAAAATTAGCAATTAATAATGCATCCGAGTATCAAATATCACCAGTAGATAATTTTTTATGAGACCCTTTGATGATCCATACAAAATTACAGACAGTGGGATAATTTTTTTTTTTTTTTTTTTTTTTTTTTTTACATGTCGAAATTGCACCTGATATCAGACGTAAAAATGGGTGGGTGTTTTGAATAGGGATTCATTATTAATATAGATTTCAAATTATTTCTAAAACGTAGGTGTTTCAATAATTGGTTGGTTTAATTTGTCCTGGTGTGACTTATTTAAATACCAACCACCCACCCACCAAAAAATATTACAAACCAAAATAGATAAAAAAAAAAAAAAAAATACCCACCTACCCACCAAAAAATATTAAAAATTAAAATAGATAAATAAATAATAAAAAAAATATCTACTTAGTGAGATAACAGAGCCGATAGTTTCGAAAGGGAAAAAGAGAAAACTTCAGCTATTGGACAAACTTTTATTTTTATTTTTTTTTATCCTGGCTTCTGCATGTGTGTGTGTGTGTGTGTGTGTTTGTGTGTGTGTGTGTGTTCAGAGTGTGTTGGCCGGAGCTGCTGCCTTGGATTCTAGTCCAGACCACAACAACAACAACAACAACAACAATCCTTCTTCGTTTCGTTCCTTCTGCAGCACACGAGAGAGAGAGAGAGAGAGAGAGAGAGAGAGAGAGAGAGAGAGAGAGAGAGAGAGAGAGAGAGAGAGAGAGAGAGAGAGAGAGAGAGAGAGAGAGAGAGAGAGAGAGAGAGAGAACAATGTGTGTGAGAGCGAGAGAGAAATAAAAAAATAAAATAGAGAGAGAGAGAGAGAGAGAGAGAGAGAGAGAGAGAGAGAGAGAGAGAGAGAGAGATTATCATGTGAGTAGAGGACTGTACGAGAGGGATTAAAAGAAAACTTGGTGTGCGAAATGACGTGTGATGAAAAGGAATGAGTTTTGCTTGAGAGAGAAAGCGGTAGTGGAAACGAGACTGAAGGAGAATTTGTGGGAGTGAGGGAGAGGAGAGAGAGAGGGAAAAAAATATAATTGTCTATGAAAGATATGGAAAGCTATGAAGAATGAGAAAAAAATAATAATAATGCTATGAGAAAGAGGGCATAAGAAAGAGAGAACGAAGGAGGAAACGAGTAATAATGTATAATCACAGAAATAACGAGTAATAGTAGAGGGAAATGAAAATATAAATAAATATATATATAAATATAATAAAAATATTTGTAAACCATCATTTTTTGTGCAAGAGTGGAATCTCCAAAAACGTCTACCAATTCCCACGTGATATTGGTGTTGGTGGTGTTGGTCGTGATATTGGTAGTGGTGTTGGGGTCGTTGTGGCTTGCGTTTGATAGCATGAGGGGGAGGGTGGGGGGCAGAAGGGGTCGTAGCCAGTGATGGTAGTGGTTGTCTCGTCTAGTGCAGAGTGTGTGTGAGTGAGTGAGTGAGTGAGTTTGAAAGGTTTACAGAGACAGATACAGGCAGATGTAGAGTGAGTGAGTGTGAGAGTGAGAGTGAGTGAGTTTGAAAGGCTTACAGAGACAGATACAGGCAGAAGCAGAGTGAGAGAGAGTGAGTGAGTGAGTGAGTGAGTGAGTTTAAAAGGTTTACAGTGACAGATACAGGCAGAAGTAGTGTGAGACAGTGAAAAAAATTCTGTGTGAGTGAGTGAAATTCTGTGTGAGTGAATGAGTGGGTGAGTAAATGAGTAAGTGAGTGAGAGAGAGAGATAGAGATTGTGTCTGGGTACATAACATGGGCAAATATCATATGTTTGCATGGTACAAGTTGCTCTTAAATTGACAAGTTTGCATAAGGTTGCTATAGGTATTCACTCACGTTTGTTAGTTTGTTAAGTTGGTTAGTGAACAATATATCTCAAAACACTATGGACGGATTTCGATCAAGCCTGGCAGGATGGTTGGGTAACACGAATCCTAGAATTGATTAAATTTTGGTGGATCCAGGTCACTACTATTGAATCAAAGTCAGGATAGATATGGTCTTTACAGTGTTACAAACTACTCTATACAGCTCCCCAATTTGGTCGATTTTATACAGACCCTAAAACATCAGTACTGACTCAAATTATCCTCTGGTGACTCTGCTTGACGGGGAAGGCTTGAGTTACACTGTCACTATTTTCTTTCGAGCCTCTTGCCTTGCCTAGGAAAACTTCTTGAAGGACCCGCCTCCCTTAACTAATTCTGAAGTTTAATAAGGAGTTTTCTTCTATATTTTCTCTCCTCTGTTTTACGCTTAATTTTATCTTGTGCTACACGCGTTTATATCTTTCTTCTGCATTTCCTCATCTTTGTTTTTACGATTCTCTATTACTTCTTCCTTCTGTTGCATGCATGCCAATTATTTTTCTGTCAGACTGAGATGATGATAATGATACCAACCGACCCACATCTACGTCTTTAGCTTATGATAAATTAATTGGCATTTCCAATAACTAGTTAATCGAGAGAAGCTTCAAAAAAGAATCGTCGGGTGTAGGCATAAAATAATTAAGACACGTTTATCCCAGTCATGGAAGAGACTTTATATGACATCCAGGGTGAGTAAGGCATAGGGATGGGAGGGTATTATTAAACTGCTGCTTCGAGGAAAAAGGCTCTTCGTCGCTCAGTTCGTATTATATTACAAGACGAATTTGAGCAACGAAGAAGGAGCCTTTTCCTCGAAGTATTAGTTTAATAATAGCACCCATAATATCCAAGGAGAAACCAGTTGTAAGGTTATTGACTGCTTGGAATGTTATGTATTAAAACTTTACCTTCCATACGACTTGAACATCAGTCTGTCTGGTGATGAAAGAAAAAGTATAAGTTGTATCCGATAATATTCTGCAATATTTCATAACATTAACACATCCATAAAGTGAAATTGTTTTGTGTTAAAGTAAACTAACACTGTCTCCCCTCGTTGATTAAGAGCAAATAAAATTCATGGAATATTACTGCAATTTACAGAAAAAATAAATAAAATAGTAATAATAATAATAATAATAATAATAATAATAATAATAATAATAATAGTAATAATAATAGTAATAATAATAATAATAATAATAATAATAATAATAATAATAATAATAATAATAATAACAATAATAATAACAATAACAATAACAATAACAATAATAATAATAATAATAATAATAATAATAATAATAATAATAACATATGAGTAATTTACTATACTATAAACTCACAACCACTGTCAGTAACTCGGGAATCTGTGCTTCCAAAATAGCTTGTTTAATAAAATGCGAAAAAAAGTCATATTTTACACACACACTCTAATTTGTTGTGTGATTAGTGAACAGTCAGGTACACGAGTAAGTTCTTTCTCACGAACTCACCTGACTCTGTTTAGTTGAAGGGTGAAATTAATACGTATTTTACTGTTGTATCTATGCTTATGTTATCCAAGAAAATATGACCTTGCTTTATCGACAATATCTTCCAATATATTATTACCTGTTTCGGTTTGTGTTGGTATTATGGGAGTAATATTCTTTTGGGACTATTGACTACAAGAATTCCTACACACGTTGTTGTTTTTTTCGAGGGTTTACATACAACATGTAGATAATGTAAGACTACGTAACTGTAATACAACATTGTTATTATTAGTTTAGTAGTTTTGCAGTCGTCACCGAGTCACTTGGTAGACCATTCATTGCAGTACTTCTAGAATAATGACTTCACTTTCCATATAGCCTGTGTAAGAATTTCTGTGGCCAACTGTACATGGAAGTATCGTCGTCATTCCTCCAAGATATGCCAGGATATGCATTTTTAACCCTTTTTGTCTGCTGTTATTATTTATATGGCACAGCAAAATCGCCTGGAGTGTGGAAAATATGTACTCTACCCCCGAGGCTACAGGGAGGGAATAAATCACCTGGAAAATATATACCGCATCAGATTTATTACAATGTTCTAAGGGACCCTGTGATGTAGTCAGAAAGTTGGAGGTAAATGAGTCCTTCAAATATTGCCACGAAACACATACACACACCTATATGGAAGGAGCTTGTTTCACGGCATGGTCCTTAAGGGAGACTAGAGGTATATAGATGGTGTGTGTGTGTGTGTGTGTGTGTGTGTGTGTGTGTTTCGATGCCATATCACTATAGAGAAAATAATTATGCATTGTGTTGTTCTGGTCATTAAACTGGCATGGTTGACCTTTTGTCTGTCTGTCTGGCTGTCTATCTATCAATCTATCTATCTATCTATCTATCTATCTATTTATCTATATATCTATTTATCTATTTATTTATTTACTATCTATATATCTATTTGTCTATCTATCTATCTATGCCTATCTCTTTCAACCACTGTCCGTCTGTCTACTTCGTTTGTCTCCGTTTTTGTGACTATTTCTCATTACGTCTGTCAGTCTGTCTGTATTTGTCTAGGCTTATATTATGTCTGTTTATCTGTCTATCTAGTTACACATCCATCTACCTGTATATTCCTCTCTTCGTGTCTAATCTCCATCTATGTCTATCTACCAATCAACCAATCAGTCCATTTATTCCTCTGTTTATCGTGTTTATGTTGTATGTACAGAGTGGGGGAGAATATTTTTTTATTTGGTTCAGCCACAATCAAATAACCACCGACACTTTCCTTCCATCGTGCAAATAAATCAGTATCATATCAAAATATAATCATACAACAACACCTTACGTCAACTCAATAACCACCGACACTTTCTTTCCATCGTGCAAATAAATCAGTATCATATCAAAATATAATCATACAACAACACCTTACGTCAACTCAACCCCCTCAATTATTATTATTATGAGGTGCTGCAAAATCATACACGTGTTGTTCTTTATTCCCAAGATATTTATTACGATGGAAGGAAGGAAAGTGTCGGTGGATATTTGATTGTGGCTGTACATTAGAAGGCTACTGAATCCTCTAAACTACATCACGAAACGGATCCCCTCATCATGGTAATATTGTGGTGACTTGTTTCCTGTCATAGTGTGGAGGAATCAGCAGCCCCTCAAAAAAAAAAAAAAAAAGACTAAAAACAGGTTCTCCCTTTAATGTACTCAATAGACTGGTGGTGAATTCAGTGTAGTGTGTGTACAGTCGGCCTCAGGAATTCGTATACACCACTGTGACATCAAGGGTTCATAACAACTAGAAAATTTAGTACATTAATTTTTCAACATCCAAACACTTTTAGTAATATTATTTGAGTAATATTTGAATTAGTCAGTAGAACAATCATTACAGTATGTGCAGAATTAAGACCACTTTTAACCAGTTCTCTGTATACGAATTCCTGAGGCCGACTGTACCCCAGCTGTGTATGTATAGGTGTATGTTTGGGGACAGTGTATTACTGTGTCGAGTTGTAATACAATGTGCAGTGAGTGTTGTTGTGTGTTTGATAGCATGATCGATGGACTCTGTTTGTGTGTGTGCGTGTGTGTGTGGGTGTGGGTGGGTGGGTTGGCCTGGGTGTGTGTGTGTGTGTGTGTGTGTGTGTGTGTGTGTGTGTGTGTGTGTGTGTGGGTGGGTGGGTGGGCTTGGGTGTGTTGGTGGGTGAGCAGGTGTATGTGTGTTTGTGTTGGTGGGTGAGTGCGTGTGTATGTGTGTTTGTGTTGGTGGGTGAGTGCGTGTGTATGTGTGTGTGTGTGGGCGGGTGGGCCTGGGTGTGTTTGTGGGTGAGCGTGTGTTTGTGTGTGTTGGTGAGTGTATGTGTGTGTGTGTGTGTGTGGGTGTGGGTGTGGGTGAGCGGGTGTATGTGTGTGTGTGTGTGACGAAGTATTTTTCATTCGTTCCATAAGTGTGATCATGACTTGAGGGATAAATATACAAAATTGATTGAAGAAAATTATAAAAATAAACTATAGATAGGTAGAACAATAAAGGTGGGTAGAAAGGTAAATAGAGAAATAGAGAAATGAAGAACCGAACAGAAAAACAAATAAAAGAGTAAAAAGATGGAGGAATAATGAGATAAATAGAAAAAATAATAGATAGAGAATAGCCAACCAGACAGACACACACACAGACACACAGACAGACAGATAGACAGAAAAAAGGAAAGACAGACAAACACACAGACAGACAGAAAGAAAGACATAAAGACACACAGACAGAAAAAAGACAGGCAGACAGACAGAAAAAAAGAAAGACACACAGATAGACAAACAGACAGAAAAAACAAAACAGACAGACAGACACAAAAAGAAAGACAGACAAACAGACACAGACAGAAAAAAAAGAAACAAAAAAGAGACAGACAGACACACAGACAAACAGAAAAAACAAAACAGACAGACAGACACAAAAAAAAAGAAAGACAGACACACACAGACAGACAGAAAAAAAGACACAGACACCCACCCACCCACCCACCCACCCACTAAAAGAGAACACAGTCGACTCCATAAAAAGTCGGCACATATCCCTCACCAGCACCAGCCAATCAAGCGATCCAAATCAACAGCCTGGCCCATGCACCAGTGAGGGATGTGATGAACAAAGCTAACTGGGAATGAAATGTAAATTGCATAGTGTTTTTAGGTTTTTTAGGGCCATATTTTATCGCTGGCTGTGGAGGGAGTGTCAACAATATTCATGACTTTCACACGGGTATCTGTTCGCATTAACCGAGTCAGTACCAGGTTTTTTTTTTTATTATTATTATTATTATTGGTTTTTATATCCTAATTTTTTCAGACTTTTTTTTTTTTTTTTGAGAGAGAGAGAGAGAGAGAGAGAGAGAGAGAGAGAGAGAGAGAGAGAGAGAGAGAGAGAGAGAGAGACAGAGACAGAGACAGAGACAGAGACAGAGACAGAGACAGAGACAGAGACAGAGACAGAGACAGAGACAGAGACAGAGAGAGAGAGAGAGAGAGAGAGAGAGAGAGAGAGAGAGAGAGAGAGAAATAACAGTGAGGACTTAAAACTATATCGTGGTTGACCATTTTCATAACATTGTCTTTTTTCAATTAAATCTTAAGGTGGTGGTAGTACAGTGTTGGTAAATCTGAAGCAACTGATTCCTCCAAACTATTCCATGCAACAGACCACCACCATTACTATTGTTAACCTGGTCCCCGATTCCTCCAAAATATGCCAGGAAAAACAGACCTATATAGCTTGATAACAATAATGGTGGCCTGTTGCTTTGAATAGTCTGGAGAATTCATTTGTTTCAGATGTACAGTTGGGGAATAATGTATGTGAACACTGTTGGTGGCTTCTGGCAACATCCCCAAAAGTAAACACATCAATGAGAGAAAGTATTTATGAATTGAAGGATAACTTTTATTTCACTGTCTGTGGTTGGTCGACATCACCCAATATTTGTTATCATTCTGTAGTAATGAATACATTTTGTCTATTACTATTTTGTTTATCACTGACATTGTTACCAGAAGCCGTCAACAGTGTCTAGATACTTTGTTCCCCAACTGTACAAGTGCCTCCAAAAATTTCGAGACACTACCTGCTAGAGTATAGCAAGTAGAGTCTCGAAATTTTGGGAGACAACTGTACTACAACACCCTTAAGGGGAGATTCTCTTGTTGGTAAATGTGAAGGGCCTGTGATTCCTCCAAACTATGCCACGAAACAGAAGATCCCCTTTTTGTACCATTGAGGGCGTCTGTTTGTTTTCTGGTATAGTTAGGAGGAATCAGTAGCCTTCCAATATACCAACAAGAGAATCTCCCCTTAAGGACCCCGGTGATGTAGTTAAAAAATTAGAGGTTAGTGAGTCCTTCAAATATTGCCACGAAACACCACCTACATTAAAGGAGCTTGTTTCGTGGCATAGTCAGGAGGAATCAGAAGCTACCAAGTCCTGAGAAATTGTGGAAACGCTTGTGAACTGCTATATTTATTTCATATCTATTTATTTATTTATTTATTTGCTGTTGGTGGTAAATGTCCACAGTCAGTATCATAATGGGTGTCCGTGATTGGTCGAGGCTATACACACACACACACACACACACACCCACCCACACACACACACACACACACACACCCATCAACCAATCAGGTGTGAGGTCATTCAGTTCATTCCCTTCACCTCTTCAGTTTATTTCGTCACGTTTTGCACACACATGTTGTAGGTGTGATGGTGTTGTTTTTCTTGTTGTTGTCTATTTAATAATGTTAGAAGTAGAGAATGAATGCGTAAAATTTTCAGTGTGGGCATTTATCATCAGTTAGGAAAAAAAAATGCAGTCTTTCTGTTGTATCAAACCTTGTGTCTGCCAATGCATTTGTAGTGTGACGGGAAGGGTGATAGTGTAACAGGAAAGGGTTATAGTGTGTCAGGAAAAGTGGTATTGTGACGGGAAGGATGGTAGTGTGACAGAATGGTGGTAGTGTGACATGAAGGGTGGTAGTGTGACTGAATGGTGGTAGTGTGACAAGAATAGTGGTATTGTGATAGGAAGGGTGGTAGTGTGACAGGAAAAGTGGCACTGTCACAGGAAGGATGGGAGTGTGACAGGAAGAGTGACAATGTGATAGAAAGGTTGACAGCATGACAGGAAGGGAGGGTAACAGCATAAAGACCTGGGGAGGGGAAGAGGGGATGGGGAAGGGGAAAGTGAGTGTGAAAAGGCCATGATGTTATTATGTATGCGGAAGTCGGAAATGTACCACGATAGGGACCTCCAGTTTATGACCAGATCACTATCAATACGACCATTCCCAGACACCACCACCCCTTATTGACGTAGTGGATGGAGACAGACACCTGTAGATTATTATTATTATTATGGTATTTGTTAACTATAGAGAATACAGGTACATACACTCGCAATCCAAAACATGTATCCAGGCTTGCATCGAATAGCCTGATCGAAAGTATTAAACGAGTTCAAAAACAAGTATAAAACAAGATAAACATTGTAATTGGTTCACTAGTAAGTCAAATTATTCGAAACTTCAACAAGACCTGGATACAAATTTTGGATTGCGAGTGTACTATCAAAGACAAAACTCGTGCCTCTGTCTTGTCCAATTATTTTATTTAACTTGTGAAACATAATGAAAACTCCACCACATGTCCATAATTATATTTTCATCAGATTTCACGACACGAGTTTTATCTTTGATAGTACTCGTTCTTCCTTACAAAGAGTTCATTCAGTGTCGTCGAAAGAATCATATGTCCTTGTATTGTATAGTGGGTCTACTTGTTTTGAATTAGAAACTACTTCTTTTATTCTTACTTGCTTGATTAATATGAGACCAAATTGGTGCAGACTGATGCAAAAAATTCGTTTCAGTCCTCCGTCCGTAACAATGAGTTTAGAGGTGTTATAAAACTAAAGACAAAAGAAATTTTAGAAGTAATGGTAATACAAGCAACAGGCCACCATTATTTTGGTTCATCTGGTCCTGTTTCCTGGAATACTTTGGAGGAATCGAGGCACTCTAATAAGTCTAATGTAAATAATACTATGTTCAGTAACAAAAAGTGTATTATCCCCATAAGGACCCTGTGCTCGTGTATGAGAATTGTATGCTTCTGAATCCTCCTAACTAGGTCACATAACAAGCTCATTCCATATAGGTGGTGTTTCGTGGCAATATTTGAAGTACTCATTTACCTCTAATTTCCTGACTACAACACAGGGTTCTTTAATGCAATTAGACTTGATCGATAATTAATGGAAACTATCTCAGATCGATTACCATATAGAAGATTAACTGGTCATAAAAGTTCATAATATTACGTGTAGGTGGAAGTGATATGAATTTCTGGTGTAGACTGTACTTGTAGCCTCCCCCCCCCACCCACCCATCCCCCCGGGCTCCAATTACCCCCAATTAGTGCCGAGAGAGCATGGTTAATGGAGAGAGAGAGAGAGAGAGAGAGAGAGAGAGAGAGAGAGTGAGTAGAGTAGGCAGAGGGAGTAATGGGAGCAGTTTTTCACGATGGTAATGAATGAGAGGAGTGATGAGGTTGTTGTTGTTTTCACTCCCGGTTTAAAAATCGTCTGGCGTTAGATCAAATTGGGTATATAAGTGGTAGGCAGTTGTCTGTGGTATGACTTATTTTTCCTTTTGTCATAGATATTCAAAAGGATGTGTGTGTGTGTGTGTGTGTGTGTGTGTGTGTGTGTGTGTGTGTGTGTGTGTGTGTGTGTGTGTGTGTCATATGCTAGAGTGTGTGTGTGTGTGTGTGTGTGTGTGTGTGTGTGTGTGTGTGTGTGTGTGTGTGTGTGTGTGTGTGTGTGTGTGTGTGTGTGTGTGTCATATGCTAGAGTGTGTGTGTGTGTGTGTGTGTGTGTGTGTGTGTGTGAGTCATATGCCTGAGTGTGTGTGTGTGTGATTCATATGCCTGAGTGTGTGTGTGTGTGTGTGTGTGTGTGAGTCATATACCTGCGTGTGTGTTTGCGTGTGTGTGTGTGAGTCATATACCTGAGTGAGTGGGTGTGCGTGGGTGCGTGCATACCTGACCCCATGCATGCAGTGCTTGAGGGGGAACAGGGGATAACTTGTGTGTAATGGAGAAGCGGCTCAGGCAATGCTGGGAATTATTACAGACGAGCAGGGCGTGTCTTGTGTTAATTAAGAACGTATCCCTTCACTTCCCTTCCCACGCCAGCAGGCATATGGTTAGATGAGGTGAGGATTGGTTTAATTTGGTTGGGTTGGGTTGGGTTGCAGTTGGTGAGAACAGAGTTGGACTGGAATAGGTTGAATTGGATAAAGGTAGATTAGGTTGGGTTGGGTCAGGTTAGGATAGATTATAATAATGTAGGTTGCATGAGGTTGGAATACGTTAGGTTAGGTTAGGCTGGGTTGTGTTGCAATTGGTGAGACCAGAGATGGATTAGAATATGCTAGATTGGATAAAGGTAGATTAGGTTGAATTAGGTTAGGATAGATTACATTAAGATGGGTTGTATGGGGATGGCATACATTAGATTAGGTTATGGTTAAGTTAGGTGAGGTTGCGAGTCAGTTAGGTTGGATTAGATTAGACTTGAGAAGCATGTTTTGGGCAAGTTGACGTTGTTGGCAAAGGTAAGGTTCAGGTGGATGGTGCTATATTAGAAAGAAGAGTTCGGATTGTAAAACTTTGTTAGATTAGATTAACTTAGGTTCGATTAGATCTTTAGCCATTCCCTTCCCTCGCTGCTTACTTCATTTTCATTTTCCTCTCATTGTAAGCGAGATTTGTATTGTGTTTTGTTGCAGGTAAACACAAATGACATCCAAAGATCAAATATATATCACTTTAAAAATAGCTTAGGTCTTAGTTAATAAATCATTTGGCTTGGGATGCTGCACGCCAAACAATTTAGATATATGTAAAGGTAGTCCAAAGGTTGATGTAAATACCTTGCAAAACAGGACAGATTGCAACACTTGAAGCTGCAATGTTGTGTACAGTAAACACACGTGTGAAGGGGAACATTGCAAAGAGAGAGAGAGAGAGAGAGAGAGAGAGAGAGAGAGAGAGAGAGAGAGAGAGAGAGAGAGAGAGAGAGAGTGTGTGTGTGTGTGTGTGTGTGTGTATGTGTGTGTGTGTAGAGTGAGAGAGTGTGTGTGTGGAGAGAGAGAGAGAGAGAGAGAGAGAGAGAGAGAGAGAGAGAGAGAGAGAGTCGAAAGTCTGAGTTAAGGGATACGCCGGAACTAGAGAATTACAGAAGAGCTATTTCCCACCCCCTGCTCTCTCTCTCTCTCTCTCTCTCTCTCTCTCTCTCTCTCTCTCTCTCTCGTCTGGTTTCGTCTCCACTCAGACCAATTAACAGAACTGAACTGAAAGCCCACTGGCCCCCTTTCCACCCCCACCTCCATCCTCCATCCCCCATCCCTCTCCACACCTCCATCCCCCATCCCTCACCCCTCTCCACACCTCCATCCTACATCCCCCATCCCCCACCCCCACCTCCATCCCCCATCCCTCTCCACACCTCCATCCCCCATCCCTCATCCCTCTCCATACCGTCATCCCTCATCCCCAATTCTGGACACAAGCACAAGACTGACCCAAAATAATTATATATATATACATACACTACGTTTGGACCTTGGTTGCATATTCCAAGTCGTTCGTTCGGGTTGGATT
This sequence comes from Petrolisthes cinctipes, assembly GCA_033782935.1. Classification (NCBI taxonomy): domain Eukaryota; kingdom Metazoa; phylum Arthropoda; class Malacostraca; order Decapoda; family Porcellanidae; genus Petrolisthes; species Petrolisthes cinctipes. Next base: position 2,407 of record JAWQEG010008294.1, on the reverse strand, counting down.
TCCATTATTTAAGACTCCCTATTGACTCTGCCATTGGGTTTTGAGGTATTCTTAGTAATTTTCAAGTCCCCTGCTTCGGGTTTACAAAAGAAAGGAGTATGTTATAGAGAGGACGACTCAGCCACCATCGAGTTTTGAGGTATTCGTAGTCATTTTCAGGCCCTCACCTTCGGGTTCACCAAAGAAAGGAGTTACAGTATATATTTTAGAGTACAGTAGACTCCTTGGGATTTTCAACAGTCGGTCGTGTGTAAGTCCTTCGAGTTTCATAAGGAAATGTGATGAGCCCTCGTTTATTCTCAATGTATATACCTCTTCTTTCTGCCTCTTATTTCTTTCCCTCTCTCACTCTTTCTCCCTTTCTCGTTCTTCACATGATAGTTAAGGAACACTATAGAACACTAAATGGGAATGGAAGGGAAGGAATGTCAGTGTGTGTGTGTGTGTGTGTGTGTGTGTGTGTGTGTTGTAGATAGATGGATGGATGAATTGTGTGTGTTTACTACTGCATGTCTCTGCAGTTGTGTGTGTGTGTGTGTGTGTGTGTGTTGTAGATGGATGGATGGATGAATCGTGTGTGTTTACTACTGTATGTCTGTGTGTGTGTGTGTGTGTGTGTGTGTGTGTGTGTGTGTGTGTGTTCGTTTGTCAGCATTATGTTTCTTGCTCAGACAATGATATGATCTGTTTGTGGACGTGTTAAGGACCCTGTGATCGTCTATGGGAATTGGAGGCTTCTGATTCCTCCTGACGACGCCACGAAACAAGATCCTTCCATATAGGTGGTGTTTCGTGACAATATTTGAAGGACTTATTTACCTCCAATTTCATCTGGATTCCCACTAAAGTATCGTGAAAAGTTTACTTATTTATTTATTTACTTATTTATTTATTTATTTATTTATGTTTTATTTTTATTTTTATTTTTTTGCATCTGGCGGTTACTGCACTGTATGGGGAGGAGGAGGAGGAGGAGGAAGGAAGAGGAGAGGAGGAGGAAGAGGAGGAGGAAGAGGAAGAGGAGGAGGAGGAAGAGGAGGAGGAGGAGGAGGAAGAGGAGGAAGAGGAAGAGGAGGAGGAGGAGGAGGAGGAGGAAGAAGAGAAAGAGGAGGAGGAAGAGGAGGAGGAGGAGGAGGAGGAGGACGAGTCTTTATTAACGACGTATCCCTACTGTTTAGTCCTTCAGGTCAAAAGTCATGTCATAGAGTAACGTGATCAGTAAAGGCTCTTCTTCTTCCTCCTCCTCCTCCTCCTCCTCCTCCTCCTCCTCCTCCTCCTCCTCTTCTTCTTCTTCCTCCTCCTCCTCCTCCTATAGTGTTGTTTAATATCCAATCTTTCAAGCTGTAATGCATATGTTATTGAAGGTTAAGGATGATTATGGCTGGTCGTCAGAGTACAGTTAGCTCTACAATTTTCCAATAAGAATTTTCCCCTTAATTGGAGACTTTTTTTAGGGTAAGTTAGTGGGCTACTGATTCCTCTCCAAACTATGCCACGAAAAAGATCCCTCGTTAATGTTATATTAAGGTCGTCTGTTTAGTGCATAGTTTGGAGGAATCACAGACCTTCCAATTCACCAACAAGAGATTCCCCCCCTTAAGCAACCTACATAATATACACAGGATTACAGGAGTCTTTCGTCAGTCAATCAAAGGCTAAGTAATGATAGCAGCTGTAGGCAATGATCGTCAATTAGTTATATATGGAAAATAAAATTGAGGTTACAGAACTTTATTAAGGGGATATTTTTATGTTGGTGAATTGGAAGGTTACTGATTCCTCCTAACTATACCAGAAAACAGACACCCTCAATGGTACTGATAAGAAATCTGTTACTTGGTATAGTTTGGAGGAATCAAAGACCTTCCAATTCACCATGCAACAAAAGAGAATTTCCCTTTAAGGACCCTGTGATCGTGTATGAATGAATATTGGAGATTTGTGATTCCTCCTGACCATGCCACGAAACAAGCTCGTTCTATATAGGTGATGTTTCGTGGCAGTAGTTGAAGGACTCATTTATCTCCAATTTTCTGACTACATCACAGGGTCGGTCCCTAAAAAGACACTGGAGATGCTACAAACAGGTTACGAAGGACATTTTGGTGCCAACACTCCATCTTCCTACCTTGGTGTTAATTTTAGTTGATTTCAGTGGTGACGGTGGTCCAATTTATGTTTCCAAGATAAACATTACACTGTCAGCAACAGCAACAATAGTAGTAGTAGTAATAGTAGTAGTAGTAGTAGTAGTAGTAGTAGTAGTAGTAGTAGTAGTAGTAGTGGGGGAAACGTAACACCCCTCAGTAGTAATGGGTTGTGGAGTGTCGATACCATAATGACACAGTTGACCCAATCTCAGTATTACCAGTTGACCCAATCTCAGTGTTACCAGTTGACTTAATCT
>JAWQEG010008293.1:0-14596 GCA_033782935.1 Petrolisthes cinctipes | reverse complement strand
TTCCATTCCTTTTCTCTTTTCTTATTCTTCATTCACCCACCCTTTCTCGCCCCCCATTCCACCTTTTATTTCTCACATGTAACTCTCCCACTCATCCTCACTCTACCTTTCCCTTCAACCCCCCCATCTCTCCCTTCAACCTCCACCTCCCATTCCCTTCATCCTCCGCTTATCCTTCCCTTCAACCTCCCCCTCCCCTTCCCTTCAACCTCCCCCTTCCTTTTCCCCTTCAACCTCCCCTTCCCAATTCTCAGCCACTACTCCTCCACATTTCCACCTTCTCCACATTCCCACCTCCTCCACATTCCCACCTTCTCCACATTCCCACCTCCTCCACATTCCCACCTCCTCCACATTCCCACCTTCTCCACATTTTCAGCTCCTCCACATTCCCACCTCCTCCACATTTCCACCTCCTCCACATTCCCAGCCTCCTCTCCACTAATACCAACAATTGCCAGTGCTTATGGTGAGAGCTGACACAATTAGGGGCTCTGGCCGGACTGGACCGTCTGGGGAAGGAGCCAGGACCCAGGAGAAAATGGGACGTGAGGGTTGTTCAAGTTTCCGATGTTTCCCTTACTCAGATGTTCGAATATTTTGATGGTTGTGAGTATTTTGTGGACTGTCAGAATGGAGTATGATAATTTGCAGTCACGAAATCCTTCAGTACTTGTTGTCAGTTCTCATGAAAACTCTTACAAATTTTGGAATCGTATACAAAGAGTCTTGGAAAATGCCTGCAATAGAAGTTTTAACCTTCACGACAGCTATGAGAGCAATCAACTTTGCGTCATAATACTCGTCATTCAGAGAGGGTTTGATTATTATCTGAATGGTTTTTGTAGATGACTAACAGCGATGAAAAGTAATAAATTTTATGGCATAAATTCCATGTGGGGCAACGAAAACTGACCCTATTAATTAGTAACGAGAATATCTACATAACTTGGGTTGATTTTAATGTGCACAGAATAGTTACAGACTCTTCATATATTCGGAAAGTAGAGGAATCAGACGAGACTCTTCACAAAATCCTTCAACTGAATCCTATTGAAAGTAGATTATAATTGTGAATGTGGTGCAGCATTCTGGGGTGCGAGTGACATTACATATTTTTGCATATGTATATTTTTAGTTCGACCTATAGAGGCGTGGAAAAGTGCCGAGGAATTAATCTGTGCGACGAACTGGACTGACTGACTGACTGACTGATTGGCTGCTAAATTAACTTACGAACTTATAACGAAGTGCCTAAACGAGGAGGGAAACGCAATGTATGAACTCAGCCGTAAAATGAATGAATGAAGCAAAAAGTCATTCCTATCTGTATGAAGCTATGGACGTCCTGGTTGGTTAGCTTAACTTTCCAACCCCGCCATTTGATCTCTAAAATGTTAAAGTTCTATGAGGTAAAAAAAAAAAAAATTAATAAAATAAAATGTGCACGAGATTTTTTTCCTTTTTTCCGTGTAATCATTATATGGTGGTTTTTACGAATCCATCCATACTGGGGGTGAAAAGCTGAACATCATGCTATATATACTGTGTGCTTGTATTATATGTAAGTATGTACCGGTATGTGTGTATATATGTATGTATACTTACTTATCCTTCAACAATGTATCTCAGTATAATATCAGTCAATGTAATTTTTTCTTTATCTGTCTGTCTATTTACCTATCTAGCTATAAATCCGACTGACTGACTGTCTATCTTGTAAATCAGTCTAACCTCTTACCAACCTATCTATCATTATTTTGCTTTTTTTGTTTCTAATGCTGCATTGTGTGTTTTTTTTTTTTTTTTTTTCCATGTTATTGGAGTGAAGGTATAGCAATGTCAAAATAGGGTACAGCATGCGTACCTTTTCCTTAACTGAATTCACCTTTGTTGTAATTCTCTGGACCCATAGACGCATTATTATTTCATGGAATAGTTTTGCAAGTATTTCTGACCAGTGATATTTAAAGCTGTGCCGTGTTCTGCATAAATGACCTATCAAACAAATGTCACTGGCAAAATGTAATCTGTATGAATAAAGTACAGGACAGACATTTTCTTTCACACGTACTGTAGTTATTCACTGTAATAAAATAAACTGCATTGCAACAGATTTAAGGTGAAAGTTTATAATTATTTGTTAGTATTATTTGGTACATTGGAGTTCCTTGATTCCTCCAAAGAAAGCCAGGAAACAAAAAGAGGACCAGATGAACCGAAGTGATAATGATGTCCTGTTTTTCTTTATGTTGTTGCTTGGAATAGTTTGGAGGAATCAGTTGCTCCAGATTTACCAACACTGTATTTTCCCCTTAAGTGAATAATCTGTTGTATGGAGATAACGATTGTTGTCTGATGGAAGGAAGGAGAGGAGGGCGATAATTTTGAAGGCAACTGCACATGAAAAACTTAAGGGGAGATTCTCTTGTTGGTGAATTGGAAGATTCCTCCAAAGTATGCCACAAAACTGATCCCCCGTATATGTACAACTGAGGTCGTCTGTTTCCTGGCATAGTTAGGAGGAATCAGTAGCCTTCCAATTCACCAATTAAAAATTCTTCCCTTAAGGGAGTGATTCACTTGTTGTTACATTGGAGTGCCTTGATTCCTCCAAAGTATGCCAGAAAACAGAACCGGATAAACAAAAATAATAGTGTTTTGTTGCTTGGAAGAGTTTGGAGGATTCAGTTGCTCCAGATTTACCAGCACAAAATTTCCCCCTTAACTCATAATTTAAATTTCGAAACATGAGAAAGGTGAAGGGGCAAATCTGGAGAGACATGTGTGACAGTGAATATTATTTTTCTGCGTCTGAAATGTGAAAAGGTAGAAGGCATGTGAAGTGTCTGTATGTATAAAGAGAAAGTGTTAGTGGAGTGCCAGAAGCGATGTCACAGGAGCTTTTAACAAAAATGAAGTGAGGTTGTAAGGTCAGAGCATTACGAAAATATTTATATAGCTAGCCTAAACTTCTCTATTTTTCCCCTGTTTTTGTCCACCATCCTTTGCTCTCTCTTACATTCCTTTTCTTTCCCATTATACACGTGATCAATACAGTTAAGAGTTACAAAAAGGTAGAATGAGACACTAAACGTATTTCCCCTGACTGATCATCTACTATGTCTTGCTGTAGAGATACATAGCGATGAAGTTATAAATACATGTATGAAAAACTGTGATAAAATAATGTCACTGAAGCTCTATAAACGTGAATTAATGGGATGATACACAATCCATTTATGCCTCTCTTATATACAGTACATTAACAATATCATTATTATTCTATTGAAAGTTAAGAGGAGGTAATACCACTCATGTTTACTCCAAGGTGACAATACCTCGTACAGTATTACCAGGCACAATATGGCTGATGTTTTCCGAAGCATATTATTATACTGGTCACCTCGATTGGCTTTAAAACAATTCGTCTAACTTTTCAAACTACGATTTTTCAGGGACATTGGCAGTATAAAACTAGATCATTATATACCCTAGCATTTGCTTCTAGGGTGTCATGTAAGCCTGTTTCATAATTTCTCTGCCTTATTTGAAAATGCACATGTTTCTTTTGCGACAAACTCAGTAGCAGCCAAATTTGTCCCTGCAAATGTACCTTCTTTTTCTGTCACTCTCTCTGTCTCTCTATCAGTAAGTCAGTCTGTCTGTCCGTCCGTCCGTCTGACTGACTGACCGACTAAGGTTTGCCTTTATCTCTATCTATAGAAATCTCTCTCTATCTCTCTGAAAACCTCGCATAACCTCGTGACCTTCGACCGTGCACCACCTGGATAAACCTTGCCTTCACTTGACCTGACCTCTGACCTTCTCCTGCGTCGTCTTAATAACGGTGGGTGGCCTGAGAGTTTGCCCGTAGCTATGTCTTCCTTCTCCTGCACTTCCTCTTGTTTGTGTACCTTGGCAACTTTGAGTCAGTTTATTTGCTCTGTCTGTCCGTATTTCTCTTTGAGTGTTTCATTGTCTGGGTGGTTGTGTATGTGTGCGTGCGTGCGCGTTTGTACTTGTGTGTGTGTGTGTGTGGTTGAATAAGCAAACAATAAATTGCACGTGTTTTGTATTCCATATATTATTTTACTTTGGCAACCCCCTTCCTAAATTTTCACATTTCCTTTACTATTCTACTATTTATAAGAATATATCTAAAGACTCATCATGTGTGGCTATCACAAGGCATCCGAGTTATAATCTGATGGTCTTGATTTTATATAAGTCCACCACACCAGTGATTATTATGATGCTCTAGTTCATGATCCATCACCATGCATCTAGTATTTGTATTTTCTATTGTACATGTGTATTCCCATTTATGTCTCTCTGGATCTTTGCTTCAGTTTGTCTCCTCCAATGTCAAAATGTTTCCTCACACTATTCTGTTATTCAGCTTCCCCTCCCCCACACTCACACTATCTCTCTCTGTGTCTGTTCCTCTCTTTCTCTTTCTCTCTCTTGCTTCAGCAGCATTCCAATAACCTATATTTATCCTTTTATGACCCTTTCCCTCTTGAATTTAATTTTTCCACTCGGTTTTCCAGTCCACCATATTGTACACTCCTTCCTCACTTGCTCCCCTTCCTCCCTGTTTATTTTTTATGCTATTCTCTCCACTTATTTTCTCTATTAACGATAATTTAACTGTTTTCTTTACTCTTATCCGCTCCTCAGTTATCATTCAGTCTCAGATCGTCTTTCATATTTTCTTTTCTCGTCTTTTACATTGCTCATCACATACTTTTCCCACTTCTTCGCCTTTTCCTCATTCTCCTCCTTCTCCCCATCTTTCTCTCCGTATCTGCACACTCCTCTTTTGAGTGAATCCCACACCTCTCGCTCTTCACCTCCTCGTCATTCTTACTCTTAGTCGTTTCCTTCTCTTGCTCTAGCATACACCTTATCCTCTCCATTATATTCAAACGAGGAAAGTCCGAGGCGGACACGTGACATATGAAAATATTTTATAAACAGGATTAAAAAATAATAATAGAAAAGAAAAAGAAAAGAAAGAAAGAAAAAAGAGAAAAATAAAAAGATAGTTAAACATGGCGAAAGATAACAGTAGATTTTATTAGTAGATTACCAGTCGCCTATAATTATTATTTGCCTTGCTTTTCTTCCTCTCTCCTCCACCTCATCCTCTAAACTATACTCTTTTCCCCTTCCTCACCAGGATAGGTCAGACGAGGGCAGTGCGAGGTGGACAAGTGACATTTGAAAATAAAACATGAGCTGGTTTAGAGATCAAGATCATAGATAGTTAAACACGGTGGGATAGACCCGTAGACTTTTATGGAAGAAGGAAGGTCATCCTCCCAATTTATACATACGGATGTCGTATAGATTTAAATTCATACACTCGTGGTCAGAAATTGTGTCCTGATCCCTTGGCACGATTAATCGCAACTAGCCAAGCTTTGATGATTCGAACAAATGTGTGTTGTAGGGAGACTCACAGTTGTTCGAACCTTATAAAAAATAATTTTTATAAAAAAAAAAAAAAAAATTATAATTTTTTTTTTTATATATAAAAAAATATCTATAATTTTTTTTTATTAAAAAACTTAAAAACAAAATTATAAAAAAATTGTATAAAAAAAATTTATAATTTTTTTTATAAAATATTAAATAAAAAAGTTTTTATAAAAAAAAAATTTATAATTTTTTTTTATAAAACAAAGATTTATAAAAAAAATGTTCATAAAAAACATTTTTATAAAAAAATAATATATAAAGAAAAAATTTATAAAAACAATTTTTATAACAAAAACAATTATAACACAAATTTTATAAAACAAAAAAAATTATTAAAAAAAATTTATACAATTTTTTTTTTAAATAAATTTTACAATTTTTTTATAAAAAAAAATATAAAAAAATAATAAAAAAAATTGTATAAAAAAATTTCTAAATTTTTTTTATAAATTTTTTTTATAATTTCTTTTTATATAAACAAAATTATAATTATTTGTTTTATGAAAATAACATTTTATAAAAAAAAATTAAAAAATTTATTTTTGTATAAATTTTTTTTATTTTTTTTTATAACAATATTTTTTTATATTTTTTTTTATTATAAAAAAAAAGAAAAAAATAATATTTTTTTTTGTATTAAAATAAAATTTTATAGAAAAAAATTATAAAAAAAAAAATTATAAAAAATCCCAAACCATTCAACAACTCATTAGGTTGCCCAATAATAATAATACCACACTCAAGTTAAAGAGAATACAAAACTCTTACAATAACTTGACACCACGTAACCCTACACTAACAATAACAATAATATCTAATTATAATCCGAGTTTTCGTAATACACTCGTAATACGCTAGTAATACACCAATAATACACTCGTAAGACACCAAACTTAATAATAATAATACTTAACCGAATTAATGCCAGTCTGATACAATTAGTCCAATTACAGAAGGGGGAGAAATGGGCCTCACACAGAACACTTAAATTTGAGGAATGCTGGAAGAATGACACTGAACACCGGCTTTTCTCGCTATATATACTCTTTGAGAAACCTACGTAAGAGCCACAACACTCAAGGATTGGCTATCTTGTAAACTTGGAATGATCCTTGATTGGTGCAGCCGGCCGAATATGTTAAAGAGGGAATCTGGAGCTTCATAACACACTGTACACTCAAATACCGACCAGGTCTTGGTCTCTCCTCCCGTAACATATAAAAAAAAAAAAAAATTATATAAAAAAATTATTTATATAAATTTTTTTTTTTATATAAACAAAATTTTTGGCCTGATCCCTTGGCACGATGAATTGCAACTAGCCAAGCTTTGATGATTTGAACATTTGTGTGTTGTAGGGAGACGCACAGTTGTTGTTCAAAGCTAGGCTGTTTGCGATTCATCTTGCCAGGGGATCAGGACACAATTTCTGTCCGCGAGTGTACAGTATTAGGGCTTCTGGGTCTTGTCAACACAGATAATATCACCTCCTTCACTATTATTGATACGTTGAGGGAAAACTGTGAATCTCCGCTAATAAGAAATAGTTTGTGTTGTCAGGCATGGGTTATTTCCGATGTGATTGTACGGATTGTAGGCGGTAATGAAGAAGCACTAGTGGACTGAATAACTGTAAGACAGAATAGGATAAACGCCTCAACTTTTATCACCCAAGCCTGATGATTATGATACTTATTATTAATGACTTTATATAGAAGGAGCTACAGTTAATTAAGGGGAAAACATTTTGTTGGTGAAAACAGACGACCTCAGTGGTATTTATAGGGGATCTGTTTCGTGGCATTGCTTGAAGGAATCGGAGATCTTTCAATTCGCCAAAAAGAAAATATATCATCAAAATTTTAACATGTATGGTTCTATAATGTGAGGTAGATTGATATGATAGAACATTTCGGATATTACAACGTATGTGATAATATTAAAATAGTAATGATGAACATTTGGCCTACATATTTTCACTTTGATTTCACACACGCACACGCACATACACACAGACACACACAGAGACACAGACAGACACACACAGAGACACACACAGAGACACAGACACAGACACACACAGAGACAAAGACACACACACCGACAAAGACACACACACAGACAAAGACACACACGCACACATAGACAGAGACAGACACATAGACACAGACACAGACACACACACATGAAAACAACCTTTCCATAAGCCACAAAATGATATCAAACTGCTACAAACAATAACCTCACGCATGACCCACAAACTGACATGACTAATGATGTTTCCAGTAACCAGAGTTTAGTATGTTGTTTCTATATTATTGTGTTACGAGGGTAACTTGTGGTATGTGTGTTGTTTGTGAGGCTGGATGATGTGTAGGTCTGGCAGTTATAGGGAGTTATGGTGAATGTTGTAGGATAGCAAGTGTTTGTTCATGCCTGTCTGGGAGTGTGAGAATGTATTGTGTGTGTGTGTGTGTGTGATGAGATTTGTGTGTGTGTGTGTGTGTGTGTGTGTGTGTGTGTGTGTGTGTGTGTGTGTGATGAGCTTTGTCTGTGTGGGCACATCTGAATGAAGGCTTACACAGTGAGGATTAAGAGCGCAGAGAAATTGGCCTTGAAGTTTGTTTGGAACGTTGCAATAACTATAAAAAAAAGAGCATTTCTCATTCATCAGCATCTTTATTGGGCAGATGTCAATGTAGGATAAGATGCATGTATAATATGTGTTTAAGTATCAATATGAGAATAATGCAGTGTCCAAAACTATTTCATTTTTGGTTAAGATCTGAATAATCTGTAGAATAATGTATCTGTGTTAATTATGTAATGCAAATAAGCAGGGGTTATTATGTGCCCAATGTTTTTTATTTTGTTTTTAGTTAACCTTGAATACTAGAAATGTATTTACTGTAGTAGGAATACTAGGAATGTTTTTACTGTAGTAGAAGTGGGAGTGCAGGCCTCAAAAATTGCAAACGTTTTTTTCGTATCAACCATATATGTAAGTGTCTGAATATCAGCTTAGGCAACATTTTATTGATAGAATTTCAACATAGGGTCAGATATTTTATTGTGCATATTTTACCACTGGCCTGTCACGTGTAGTGTGCAAATGTCAGTCTAGGCCTTATAATTCATTTGGCTAAACTGGAACCCTGAAAGTTTGGTATTTAGATTTGAGTGCTGTGTCTAGGCCAATATTTTCTGAACCCAGTGAGCCGTGAGAGTGTATAAACTAATTGCTGCGTCCATAATTCTCACAGGATGAATTGGTGAAAAGGGCCGCTCTATTCACAGGCCTCTCACTGTAAGGGGTAGAGGGCGTGCACGGATGATCTGTTGCCGGAGAATTTGGGAGTTTTTTTTCTGATTCTTCCAAACTGCCTAGGCTATGAAACGAAATTGAACCTCGGTATACAAAGGATATTTTTTACACTCGGGCAAATTGTGGAAAATATATTTGCATTCTTCTTTCTGACGATATCTTATAAAACATAAACTGTACCTGATCTTAACTTGACTTAAATGAAGACAGCTGTAAGTTTCTTAATAAAATCTAACCAAACCTCTTTTACTGTGGATAAATTAGAAGGAGATTATACTGGCTACGCTAGACTTCGTAATATATATGCCTAGGTATGTGTGCATGATTGATATGATGGTGGGTGTGAGCGCATGCAAGATTGATACGGTCTAAGCGGATGTGGGTGTAAGGGAGTGGCTGCATGGAGGGTGAGGGGGCTTAGTGTAGGCGTGGGGGGTGGTGTAAAGTGGATGGAGCGGGAGGAGGCGTGGGTGTGGATGGCCCTGGGTGTCGTGGTAGTGGTGGTGCTGGTGTCTTTGTGTCGAGTTTCAAGTGGATAAAGCATAACTGATGTTTGAGTTGTGTTGGGTGAATGGGAGTGATGTGGTGGCCTTGGGGATGCGCACGTGTATGTGGGTGATAAAGGAGGTTAGAATAGATGACTGAAAGATAAGTGGATGAGAAGTATGTGGGTGGTGAATGACTTGGCTTACGTGCGCGTGTGTGTCATAACTTTTTCAAAATGGAGTGGAAGCGAGATGTATGAGAGGTTTCTACAAGAGACAACAAATGAAGTCCCTTACCTTGCGCCTATGGATGTGACTGAATGCTGGTAAGAAATATAAACATGTCTATTAGTTTACAGAAAGAATTCACCCCACTGCTGAATGATATGGGCTTGCGCGGACTGAGGAGGAGGAGACTGGGAAGGCTCTATTGAAGGGGAGGTCATGGAAGGAGATGTAGAGATAATTCGTAACCTGACCAGACCTCGAAACTGATACACCTGCCACAGTCTATGCAAACATTACTACTGCGCCACGAATGAATGCCGGAAAGTCTTGTCTCATTACAAAAGATTAGTATCCTGACGATGACATCATGCGGATTTCGGGCTCCGGAGGAAGTTTTACGTATTTTTACAACGTAATTGATTTTTCCTCAGTGCTGATACTAGCCTATTGATGGTCAAAATTTCACATCTCCTATCCCTGATTGCATAGACTTTCTTAGAACGCTGAATTAAATAAATGAGAAGTGCATGTGGAGTAGAAAGGAGGAATATGTGGAGTAGAAAGGAGGAATATGTGGAGTAGAAAGGAGGAATATGTGGAAGCACGGACAAGATCGAGAATAGTATAGTGGTGAGTTGAGTTGGGCGTGGCTTTGTCTATCAAAAAGAGTACGTACTGTATATTGTGGCAGGTCGGTGAGGCATAGGGAGTGGGTGAGGTTGACAGAGAGAGGTGTGGGAGAGATGCAGTAGGCAATGGATGAGGAGGAGGAGGGGTGATGTAGATAGCTATATAAATGGGGGAGGGTGGGAGGAGAGCATGAGATGATACAGTTGTGCTGAAACGGTATAGAAATGAAATGCTTGGGGACCTATTCATCCGTGTCTAGCCCCTTTAGGCATGAAGTGTCGGGTGTTAATGCAATCCTTTTAGAACAGCGTGTGAAGAGTGAGAGAAGTATGGGGCCAGTTTCTCTTCCCACACATTTAGGTAGAACAGCGTGTGAAGAGTGAGAGAAGTATGGGGCCAGTTTCTCTTCCCACACATTTAGGCTACTCTTAATAATTTTATTCTTCAGTACTTTTACTCCCACATCTCTATTCTAGTAATGATTTGTGTGAACACCGACATGGCTCTAAGGGGACGTGCAGACCTGCGTGTTATAATCCCTAGACAATAATGCGTCGAATGTTGTTCTGTGTGAAATTCCACTTTATTTATCTTCAGTATGGTTAGATTCTCAGTATACCCACAGACGAATCTACAATGTATGAAATTATACCCACTGATTTGTTAACCTCTTGGAGTTCATAATATTTGTTAGTTTTATGTAAATTTCTTCTTCAGTCAAATTCTTATGCCTGTGTCTGTATGCTCGTTGGGGGAAAATGTGCGTGGATGGATGGATGGTTCGGAGAGATTTGGTCAGGACTAATGATCACTCACAAACAATGGACATATGAGTCACTGGAAGGGCAGAGGTAAGAGTGCGCAGTGATAGGAAAGAAAACAAACCGAGGAGGAATGCGAGAAAGAATAATAACGGGAGGGCAAGGAAAAATATGAGGAGAAATACGAGAGAAAGAGTTGAAAAGAAGAGATGGAAGTATGTGTGTGTGTGAAGAATATGTTAGTTAGGTGGGTAATACAGTTTTGGTATATTGGATTGGCTTTATTCCTCCAAAGTGTGCCATGCCAGGAAACAGACTAGATGAGCAAAAATAATAGTGGCCCGTTGCTTGGAAGTGCTTGGAGAAATCAGTTGCTCCATTTTCTATCAATATTGTAATTCCCCCTTAAGCGCTTGTCCAGGAGAAGGAGTTTAGTAAATCTGAAATGATCATTATAATTAGAAAATGAAGGACAACGTAGACATGCATGAAGAGTATGCCGGCCGGTAGGAGAGAGAAGTGAACAGTTGGCTGAGAAGGAATAGAAAAGGAAGTTCTCTGGGAATGCATACAAATTGGAGAGGTAGAACAAACAAACAAACAAAAGAGGTAGAACAAACAAAGAGATAGAAGAAAACAAACTGTATATTTACGTCTAGGATAAAAAAAAAAAACCATAACATTAACTATAGGATAAGAACATTTGCCATAATATTGTAAGCGATCCACGTAAATATGAAAATGATTAACAGGAAAATATGTACCAGTAAGCGATGGGAAGAGAATCAGACGAAGCAGCCAGTCAGGTAGAACTAAACGTGTGTGGGTGGCCATGTAAATTGTTTTCGTGTATTAGAGCCGGTATTTACCAGCATGGAGTATTGTAGTGGGTGGGAGTGGTACAGGTGGAAAAAAAGGTGTGTGTGTGTTTGTGTGTGTGCATTTATGTGTGTGTGCATTTATGTGTGTGTATATTTGTGTGTGTGTGCTTGTGTGCATACGTGTGCGTGGACATTTGTTTGTGTGTGCATTTGTGTGTGTGTGTACATTTGTGTGTGTGTGTGTGCATTTGTGTGTGTGTACATTTGTTTGTGTGTGTGTGGGGGGGGGGGTAAATGTTAGAGAGTGTGAGTCTGTTAATTTTCATTTATGGATTAGGTGTATGGAGAGGGAGTGAAGTTTTTAGGGTGGGTGTGGTCAGTGTGTGAGTGAGTAGATAGGGTGTGTGTGGATGGGTGTGACATGGGTGTTTACGAAGGAATTGAAGTGAAAAAGCAATGTGTGTGTGTGTGTGTGTGTGTGTGTGTGTGTGTGTGTGTGTGTGTGTGTGTACTTGTATCTCCATGGGTATATATATTTGTGTGTGTGTGTGTGTGTATGTGTGTGTGTGTGTGTGTGTGTGTGTGTGTATGTGTGTGTGTTTGTGTGAGGGAGGAAGGTGTGGGTGGACGAGTGGGTGAGGTGTGGGAGTAAGAGAGAGAGAGAGAGAGAGGGAGGGAGGGACGAACCGGATGTGTAGTGGGCATGTTCAATTTTTCACTGACAATGTAGGAAGCTTGTGGAGGCAGGCTGGAGGCGGGGCAGGGAAGCAGCAGGGGTGGAAGGAAGGGGAGGGAAGTAGAGGGGGCAGCTGAACCAGGTAAAAGTAAGTCGAGGGGGGATAGAGGAAGTGTGATGGGAGAAGGGGCTAGGGGGAAACGGAGGAAGAAGAAGAGGGGGTCGAGTTGGTCGGTACAGGGTGTTAGGAGGAAAAAACAACGGGATTGTGACGAAGGAAAGATGGAAAGAACAGGAGAGATAGAATTTGTAAGGTGAAAGCGAGAGTGTTAGGAAGCGGGTAAAGTGAAGAGGATAGACAGACAAAGGCCAAGAAGGAGGTGAGCGACGATACAAAACCGAGATTTATATACTACTCGTGCACTTTTTCCTGTACTGTAGGTATGTTTAGAGAGATAAGGAGGTCATGACGAGGAGGAGGAGGGAAGGGGTCACTTGAGAGGTGATAGGTGGGAGGACAGGTGAAAGGCGGGTAGGAGAGAGTGGGGACAGATGTAAGAGGAGAAGCATAAAGGGGACAGGAAGGGAACAAAGGAGAAAGGTAGATATGATAATACAGAAAATATGATGTAATAGGTAGGAGTTAGGAGGAAGTGGATGAGCATAACAAGGAAGGGTGCAAAGAGACACAAAGAATGGTAGGTAGGAAGGTTAATAGATCAAAGAGAGAGAGAGAGGGAGAGGGAGGGGGGGGGAGAGAAAAGAGAGGACACGGGAAGAAAGAGAGAAGTGTAGGTCATGGGAGTGAGGAGGGAACAAGGGAGTTTGAGGTAGTGGAGGGAGGGAGGGAGGGAGGGAGAGGACGGGTCTAGGAGGGAGGGAAAGAGTCAAGGGTGAAGAGGGAGAGGCAGCTAGGATGGGAGGTAAGGGGAGAGGTCAATGGGGGTTGGGGGTGATAGATAGCCAGTTTTGGGGTTGGGGATGGAATAGGAGGGATGGAAAACGAAAGGATATAGTCGGGTAACAGAGTGGAGAAAAAGAGTGGAGAGAAGAGGAGGAATAGTGGAATGATGTGGAGAGGGGGTAACTGATAGAAGAGAAATGGGGGGGGGGGGGGTGCAACTTGGGGGGGGGGGGGAGGGGAGATAAGAGAGAATGGGTCAGGGGTCAGTAGGGTAAGGTGGACTGGTGTAAGGGGGGGAGGAGGAGGAGGAGGCAAACGTTTAAAGCGAACGTTTCAAGGACGGCACCACAGCCACCAACATCCTCACTATCTAGATAATCCAGTTGGACCTTACCTCAGGGTCACAGGTCACACAAAGGTCAGCGTTCACAATCACCTCAGGAACATAATTATAGTAGTAATGTAATAGTGCAATAAAAAGTGTATATGACTTGTGTTCTATTTATTAATGATGTAGCTTAGGGAAAACTTTGGTAAATATATGTTAAAACCAAGGGTCGTGGTGAGGTGGCATACACATCGTAAATTTGTTTATGAAGTCTACAGAGCATTCTAAGGCCGGGCGGGGGTAAGGGAAGATTCTTTTGTTGGTGCAGTGGAAGGACTCTGATTCCTGCAAACTATGCCACGACACAGATTTCCTATTAGTACCACTGAGGGCGTCTGTTTTCTGGTATAGTTAGGAGCAATCGATAGCCTTCCAATTTACCAACATGAGAATCCCCCGTTAGGATAAGGGGTATATGTCATAAGAAGGTCAGGGGTTCTATTAAGGTCAACTATAACGATAAGGTTAAAGGTAACGACGATCTTAATAAGGCTAAGGGTCAAGATATTTTCAGGAGTCATTAAAAGACCTGGGATCATTAAAGTCAGAGGTCATTAAAGGCCAGGGACAATTTGAGAGTTGTAAGTTAATAAATTTCTGTTGCAAAAATTGCATAAATATACCGACAAAATACGAGAGAATGAATGGCTGCATGTAGCGACAGAGATTTTGTATTGTACTATTTTCCACTATAATAGTAGCATTAAGAAGTAACTTTAGCATTAGATAGGTATATGATTAAATGAATACTGCGACGGAAAATGTACAATCCTGAACTTCATATGCTGTAAGTAGGACCCATTGAAGTTTCTTATTTTGTGGTGTGAATATATCCCGGATTTTTTCCCTTTTTCCAATAATATATAATGCTCTTGAATTTCTTTTAAATGA
>JAWQEG010008292.1:0-33402 GCA_033782935.1 Petrolisthes cinctipes | reverse complement strand
AAACAGACTAAACATGACCTGACTGAATCAAGTATGTACAGCCACAACCAAATATCCACCGACACCTTCCTTCCATGGTGCAAATAAATCAGTATCATATAAAAAATAATCATACAACAACACCTTATGTCAACTCAACCCCCTCAATGATTACTATGAGGTGCTGCAAAGTCATACACGTGTTGTTCTTTATTAACAAGATATTTACTACGATGGAAGGAAAGTGTCGGTGGATATGTGATTGTGGCTGTACAACAATACTTATGTACCCAATAAAAATAAAAGGAATACAAATGCCAGTATTATAGGATATACAGCAAAAAATAAGGAAAAATTATACAAAGTGGAGATTCAGGAAGTACTGAAATAACGCATTCGGATTAATACACACACACACACACACACACACACACACACACACACACACACACACACACACACACACACACACACACACACACACACACACACACACACACACACACACACAAACAGACGTCAAATAATAGTGTGTAGCATAACAAATTTATTGGTGAGGATAATGGATTGGAAATAAAAAGAAATTGATATTTATTTCCTAACGAGTGTATTAAAAAAAAAAAAAATATATATATATATAAAGAAATATGTGAAGGTTACTAGAATATATAGAATGAAATTGATAGATGCGGAAGTGGGATGGCAAGAGGTAAATGAAAAATGGTGAGAGGAAAAGAAAAGAAGGAGAGGAAGGAGGGAGGGTAACGGGCAAGAAGAAAAACAAATGGATTGAACCAGGAAACGAGAACTAAGAGAAAGGGGGACGATGAAAAGGAATGAACAAGGAAGTGAAAGAGGAAAATAAAATAGTAAAAATAAATGAGGAAATTATTATAATGTAGATGGAACAAGGAATAAGAATAAATAAGGATGAGAAAGAAGGCTATGTATATAAAAGATTAAACTAATAAGGAAATGAAAGAGGAATAATAGAATATGGAACAAAGAAAAAGTTTAAATAAGGAAGTGAAAGGAGCCCATGATAAGAAAAAAAGTCTTGAAGTGAGATAGGTACAGTTGCCTCCAAAAATTTCGAGACACTACCTGCTAAACTCTAGCAGGTAGTGTCTCGAAATTTTTGGAGACAACTGTACAAAGAATAGGAATGAAAGAATGTGAGCAAAAATGAAACGAAGAAGCAGGTATGAAATGAATAGTAATGGGAAAGACGAAGAGGGAATGGGAAGGGAAGATTGATGTGGATGGATACACTTGGAAGGAAGGAGTGAAATTCGACGTAGAATTATAGAACAATTTTTTATAACCTGGCGATAATGCCCCGATTCCTTTCTCAGTAATATAGAGCCGATGCCACAGTGGTATTCGTTTGTTAGCTTCCCAACCAACCACACTTGTAAGGCTTCACTATTTTTTAAAAGGTGAGTATCCACATTCACAAAATCTATCCAACAGTTAGATAATGATGATGATCACTGTATAGTTTACTCACCAAATTCATCAAATAATTCACCCATAAGTCATTAACACGGCCAATATTTTTTCGACTGTGGAATCAACCCAAAGCCTTAGACAAACGTTTGGCGCACATCCCAGCGTTTGTAAGATGTAAATAAGTACCAAGTGTGTAAATTGTTAGTGTAAATTATCTTGGATTGCACGACATTAATAAAAAAAAGTCAATACATTTAATGAGAGAGTCTGTACATTTTCGGAACATTAATTAAAAAAGAAAGTGTAGTTCCGTAATTAATTTTGTATCTTGCTAAAATAATGTACATCGGAGATCAAGTTACATAGGAGGGAAACGGTGTATTTTCAACAGGATATAGAAATGGAGTGTAGAGGAAGAATGAGAAAGAAGAAGGAGATTAAAAAAAAAAAAATGAAGTGTGAATCAAAGTGAAGAAAGCAGTTAAGGAATATGAAGGATGGAATTAAGGAAGTAGGCCAAGAAAAAGAAGAAGGAAAGGAAGGAAGAAAATAAGGGAGGGAAGGTGAATTAAGGAAGTAGGCAAAGAAAAAGAAGAAGAAGGATAGGAAGGAAGAAAATAAGGGATATGAAGGATGGAATTAACGAAGTAGGCAAAGAAGAAAAAGAAGAAGAAGGAAAGGAATGAAGAAAATAAGGGAGGGAGGGAGGGGGAATTAAGGAAGTAGGCAAAGAAAAAGAAGAAGAAGGAAAGGAATGAAGAAAAATAAGGAAGGGGGGGAGGGAGGGGGAATTAAGGAAGTAGGCCAAGAAAAGGAAGGAAGAAAATAAGGAAGGGGGGGGAATTAAAAAACGGAGAGCCTGAAGAAAGGATTATGAAGGAGATATAACGTGAGAAAAGACTGGTAATAAATGTGTCCCATTCTTCATCCAAAAAGGGGAAGAAAAATGAAAACTATGAATTAAGAAAAACAAAAAAGGAGGAAGAAAAGATAACGAACGAATACACACACACACACACACACACACACACACACACACACACACACACACACACACACACACACACACACACACACACAAACACATCTATGCATAATAGGGAGGAATGAATTATTATTATTATTACTATTATTATTATTTCACACACACACACACACACACACACACACACACATCTATACATAATAGGGAGGAATGAATGAACTGAAGTAGGATAAGAGAAAAAGACAAAAGGAGTGAAGAAGCAGGCTATACAAGGAAGGTAGGAGTCAGTTCAAAGAAGGAACAAGATAGAGAGAACGCAAAGTAAACAAGCACACGTATAAAATAATGCATAAATTCAAGGGAAAAATGGAGTTAATTAATTCAACAACGAAGGATGAAAAAGGAGGAAGGGAAAAGAGCTAGGACTAAACGAGAAAGGAAGGAAAAGAGAAGAAAGGAGCATAAAAAGGAAAGAAAAAGAATAGTCTGAAAGGATTAAACAAAATAAATAAGGAAGGAATATATAAGAAGGAAGAACAAACTATAAGATGATATCCAGACTAAAAAAAAAAAAAAAAAAAAAAAAAAAAAAAAAAAAAAAAAAAAAAAAAAAATTGGGCCCGGCACTCATCATCCAGTCGAACTATAAATCTTGTCAGTCTGGAGAGAAACATGATGAAGCTAAGCCATTAATAAGGAACCCTGTGTTGTAGTCAGAAAACTGGAGATAAATGAGTCCTTCAAATATTGCCACGAAACACCTGCACCTATATGGAAAGAGCTTGTTTCGTGGCATGGTCAGGAGGAATCAGAAGTCCCCAGTTATCATACATGAGTACAGGGTCCTTAATATCACAGAGGCAAGGGGCACTGAATGGGAGTGACGGAGGTAGTATAGATGACTAAGAGAGGAGAGGAAAGTGGACGGATGGAGTGAGTGAGTATACGTGCCAGGGAAAGGGGTGGGATAAAGGGAAATCGAAAATATCGTAAGATGTTAGGAGGCAGAGGAGAGGAAAGTGGACAGACGGACGGAGTGAGTATAGGTGACATACATGGAGAGGGTAGAGAAAGTGGAAGCATAGAGGGAAAATGAAAATATCTTAAGATGTTACGACGAAAGGTTTGAAAGAAAATAGTGAAAGGAAAGGGGGATATATTAAATTGTTATGAGAGAGAGAGAGAGAGAGAGAGAGAGA
Source organism: Petrolisthes cinctipes (assembly GCA_033782935.1). Taxonomy (NCBI): domain Eukaryota; kingdom Metazoa; phylum Arthropoda; class Malacostraca; order Decapoda; family Porcellanidae; genus Petrolisthes; species Petrolisthes cinctipes. The sequence goes on along the minus strand of JAWQEG010008292.1, from coordinate 29,787 downwards.
GAGAGAGAGAGAGAGAGAGAGAGAGAGAGTGAAAGAGAGCGAGAGATCTTGAAGGGACGCCATTAAGAGCAAGAGTGGAATGGGGTTGGGATGGTGAGAGGGAGAAACTTATTTAAAATCAATATATATTATTTTACCTATATATTTTATCACTTTTCATTCAGACAGGATTATTCGAACATCAGTTGGTAGCAATTTTTAATGTACTACGGATCAGAACAAAACTATTGACCCTCGGTGTACAGAACACTTGCCACCAGGTGTACAGTCGGCAGCATAAGTTCGCTTCATTTCCACCATCGTATGTTTTAGCTCTAGTAATGTTGCAGCACAGTTTCAATGACGAAATGTTGTTAGAATAGAAACTGGTTCAGAATGCAACTATCTGGTCCTATTAGCATTGGTCAGTACATGAGATGGACGCGAATTTATGCTGCCGGCTGTACAGTTGGACACATGAATGGGTGGTACAGCCCAGGTGAAAGATACTTGTCCCATTTGAGTAACCACCAGTGTCTATTATCAGGTACTTGCTTTTTATTACCATCCTCAATACTGACTTCTGCCCCTGATGTCTCCTATTTGGCACTAAGGAACTTGATATTGGGAGAAATTGACCATCTTTCACTTGGGCTGTACCACCCATTCATGTGTCCAACTGTACTTTTTAGTTCAAATAACGGATGGAAAAGAAAAAAGGGAGAGACAGATTGGGACAACGAGATGAGAGAGATGGATATCGAGAAGGAGATAAGAAAGGTAAAGTTAAGTATCTGAATTCTAGAGTTTAATGCAAAGTATATAGTGATGAATATTGAGGAAGAGAATATTCAATGAGAGAATATTAAATTAACAAAATTTTACACTACGCCTGGAAGACTCTGTAGTACAAATGAGGAGATGGAGACGAGGAGAAGCAAATACACCCGAAGTAGTTGGAAAGGAGACCATGCACGCAATATGGATAAACTGCTAAAATGGACACAGAGTTTGGTGCGTATCGATTATTACGTAGCAAATAATGTGAGTTTTGGGTCCCTTTCGAGATGTTTGTCAGGAAGTTTCTTGTAAAGTTTGTATTATGTTACAATTTCCGATGTTTGCAGGCTGGCCATTCCAAATATTTGCAACGCGATTCTTTAAAGTAGAGTTTAGTTATATTTTTCGAAAGCATTTGCCTATGATTTTGTATCCATGGTTTCTTTTTACGTTTGACTCGTCAATAATATATTCAGGAATTACAAAAATATCAGTATAATAATGAAATTGATTTGCAATAATCCATGGCTTGACGTTCGATTTTGAATTCTGGAGTATTACCCATTGATTATGGAACTAAACTCCCAGTTTATTTTGAAGTAAAATAATAATAATAATAATAATAATAAGAAGAAGAAGAAGATAGGAATGAATGTTTGGAACCCAAATATATAACTGTTGTTAGATGTTAACAACCAAATGTGAAAATTAAACCGAATCAAGACACAATATTGTTGTATAATGGTTTTATTTAGGGAAATCTTTAATAATATCTGAACAGCAACTAAAGAGCGAGGGGAAGGAAAATTAGAATAGAATGTATGTGGCAGAGTGAAAGGATAACAAGATACAAAATACATTTAGAGAATTGGCTGCACGACAATTAAGATAAGTAAGCCATTAACGAGAGTGGGACGAAACAATATGAAGAGCTGCATTAGGGGAGAGAGAGAAACAAAAGGAATAATGATTATGACGATGATAATAATGACGGTAACAATGACAATACAATAATACCAACAATGATACTGATGATAATAATAAGAGTAACAAAAAAAATATTAGCAATGACGTAGACAATTGTACAGTCACGAGCACTAATAAGTATGCAAGTGTGCTTCGAATACCTAGAGACAATAAATAAAGGCACAAAAAGATCTCCATTGGAATTAGTTTGTTGGTGAATTGGACTTTTAGATGTATACTTATTAGTGCTCGTGACTGTACAAATATCTGGATCTGACTCGGGCCATGCAGAATAGGTACAGTCACGGTCACTAGTTCTGCAACACATTCGAATGAAATAGTCTCAAAAAAATGGTACAGAATGATAGCAATTGATATAGGCCTGTGTAATATTGGGTCAAAAGGTTCACTCTCATAGCTCGCTTTCATTTACCAGCAGCACTAGCTCGCCCCCGTCTTTCACACACACACACACACACACACACACCTGTATACTTACAAACTACTTACATACCGTATACATATACATCTACTTATATGCCTCTAAACACATACTTGCATTCATACATAGAAATATCTGTAAACCTACTTGCATAATTTGCATGCCTACTTTCATACATATATACAGTCATATGCTAGAGTCCTGTCGAAAAAAAAAAAAAAAAAAAAAAAAAAAAAAAAAAAAAAGTCCTGTCGCTTCTCCTACTTCACATGGGAGAGTAAGTTCATAATTTCATAAATCCGAAAATGAGGTCTGCTGTTGACTGGAAAAGGCTCACTAGTACCAGCTCTCATTCTCATATCTATGAATCTCACTTTCCCAAGGGATGCAGGATAGGCGACAAGTCTTTATTATGTGACTGTACAAAACCTACTCACATACATACTTACATATTATACTTGCATAGGTACAGCCACAATCAAATATCCACCGACACTTTCCTTCCATTGTGCAAATAGATCAGAATCATATCAAACTATAATCTTACAACACCTTATGTCAACTCAACCCTCTCAATTATTATTATGAGGTGCTGAAAAATCACACACGTGTTGTTCTTTATTACCAAGATATTTACTACAACGGAGGGAAAGTGTTGGTGGATATTTAATTGTGGCTGTACACCGGTAACTCAAGGTATCGACAACCCAATAGCTAGAAGGAAGTCGAAGCCAGTGCTACAGACTAAGCGTTTGTACAGTCATGGTCAAAAGTCCTACAACCTGGTTAACAATAGCGAGCCATTTGATTGAATCTTATGAACCAACATTTCAGAGACCTTAATTTTTGAAGCCATTTCATTGGAAGGTGTTGCAGCACTATTGACCATGACTGTACAGTACCAAGTGCCTACCTATAGCGAACAACCATGTTTATATACTATGCAATATGAAGATTTTTATTTTATTTTTTTTCTATAAAGATTCGAGTTCTCTCCCATTTCCAAAGCAGTGCAATATATTTTAAAAATTTCGTGCATGTGTATTATATCAAAGTGTCATATTACGCGATATAAATGTCCTCCATGTGCTCGTTACCTTTTATTCATGAGACTAACTTCCCTTCTCTCCCCCCCCCCGCACCCGCCCCTCCCCCCCCCCCCCGCACCCGCCCCTCCCCCCCCACCCCCACTGGCCACGGTCTCTGTTTGGTGGTGGAATGTTGTGTGGGTCATTTTTCCGCGACAACCACAGGCAGTTTCATCATGGATATGGTGTAGGTAATATGTGTCATCGATTTGCTCCTCAAAAAGAAAAAAAAATTATGTAAAACGTAAAAAGAAAATACTGGTGCACCCCATAATTACACATAGGCTAATCAGGGGACAATTTAATTCTACACTTTATATGAAGATGATTTTATAAACTATTTCTGATTCTTGTTCTCTGGTGAAAGGTCATGCCAGCCTCCGACATCTGCCTCACACACTTTGTCAACAATTTCGCATTCACATTCTTTTCGCTGTATTCTGAACTGCAAGTAATACGAAAATCTGAGTGTGATACAAAAACTGAGTGCGACAGGGTGTTTCAAAGCTTTACCTACAAACTCTGCGAGTAAAGTAATAGTATATAACTAAGCAAAAAAAAAAAATAATAATAATAATTTAAAAAAAATAAAAAATGAGGGGGCTGGCTAGCAGAAAGTGCTGAAAACGAGTTTACAAAAAATGAAGCAAAAATTTGATGTTAATTACTATCATTGTTAATAACTGTCATTGAGAAATAATTAAAATTTTATAGTTAATAATAAATTGGAAATCATAACGGTAAAGATTAAGAGCCACTGAAAAGATCCAGGAAATACAAGCTCTAGTCGACGCCTGACAAAATTGTGCCCGGTTTGCGCCTAGCGTAGGTGAAGAGAGAGTGATGGATTCATCCCAGGTACAGCCATCAGCCTACTACTGATACCCGAGCAATACTGAGCTGGTGAGTCTCCGTTCTCTATTGTCCTGGCCTGCTATCCGTTTCGGTATAGAGACAATCGAGTTATATGATCAAATTCTACGAGTATAATAAAAGGGAGAAGAGAAATTATATGAGTGTAGTGATGGGAGGTTGGGTAATCGGAGTAGTTTGATGATATATATAGAATATATAATATTATCCTGGTCTGTGCACTCAGGCATCCACCAAACAAGTCTCACGTTAAGGAAACACTCGCTTGTTGGTGAATTGTAGAGTAAATGATTCCCCAAACTGGGCCAGGGAACAGATAAAGTCATTGTTACTTAACATGATTTGTTTCGTATCATAGTGTCGAGGATTCAGTCCTCCAATTTACAACAAATCCTTCAGAGGGTCATGTATTCTGAGTTAATTTGAAGGTTATTGATTCCTCCAAACAATACAATAAAATATACCCTCAGTTTGTGTATTTTCTGACATAGAATGAAGGAATCAGTAGCCCTCCAATTCGCCTCAAAATGGTTGAATATCCCCATGAGTAGTTTGGCAAAGACGGAAAGCTTTCTCTCAGTTTTACCTCAGATGTGATGAATATTCCTGCATAATTGAAATACCATAATCATTATAACTTTAATGGAAATTATAGTAATTATTTATTTAAAGTATTTTTGAAGTACCGTACTTCTTGATGTGTCACTCGTCAGTTATGATATCCTATGTTTATTTTTCAGTTATTATTCTTTTATACTGGAATTATATTTTAAGTGGTGATTATTTTATTTGATCCCAAGGTAACACTGTTTTTCTCTCCCTCCTCACAGGGTCACTGTGAGTAACACTGTTCTATCTCTCTCCTCACTGAGTCAATGTGAAGTAACACTGTTTCTCTCTCCATCTACAGAGTGTGCTTCGGGAGTTGTCAAGTCAGATGTGGTCAGCTACGGTGGGTCGAGCATCACTTCGTGAAGTGACAGTAGTGTTGCCTCGCACCTGGCGGACTGATTCCCTCACCTGCTCACTACTCACGCCCCTCACTGCTTCATCTGCACTAGCTGAAGGTCATATACGCATGGCAGCAGTGCATCCTGCCTTTGAATCCCGGCCATGGACTCAGCAAAGTCAGGGCTGTGGTCGATCAGGGGATTTCATCCAGATGGGTGCCGACCTCCTGAGAGCCTCTAACAATGAGTCTTTTGTTCAGGCTGCTAGGCTCCTGCTGGCTGAGTGGGCAAAATTTCGATGGGGCGTGTTTGATGAGCGTGGACACACCAATGACCCACTCTACCCGCCCACCTTCCGAGACCCCAACACACACCAGTGGGCAGCCACTAGTTGTGCTGATGGTGCAGTCAAAGGCAACACTTGTGACCCATCCCAGCCAGGCTGTTCATTCACCCCGGAGCCATACAGCAATGCCCACCTTAGTTCATCTCTGCTCGCCTTCCCTGAGTTACGCTCGGTAAGATCTATTGCAACTTATTTTTTACATCAGAATGACAATTAACTTTACACAATTGATAAAAAACAACACTGCGAAGGAGACGTCAACGTCTAGCAATTAACCTGAAGAAATAGTATCAAAACGTCGTCAATACAGGCTCCTCCTCTCTTAATGTTTCTTAAACCAGCTTTATTTTATTGATATTATATTCCATTTATATTCATTTTAGAATAATCGCTTCTCTCACATCTGAAATTCAAACCAACAACAAGTTGAACATTGATATGAGTTTCACACCGTCAAGTAATTTCGACACAGAATCTCAATGGATGTATTGAAAGAGACAACTTACTAGAGTTTTTTTAATCCATATATAAAGTGCTTAGATTAATGTTAATAGAATAATCAGTCTTAGCCTAGATGCCAGTCTCTTCTACAGTTCCCTCACCATAAAACAACTCTGTGTAGTAATTTAGATATGAGTACTAGTATTGCCAGTGACTCCCATTCCATCAGTAATATGAAAACTACTTACAGAGATAAGGACTTTTCTACACAGCTGAATGTGTAATAGTACCGTAATGCATCACCCAAACACATACGTAAACGAGGACAATCGTGTCGTGTGTGTGTGTGTGTCGTATAGGAAAGATGGTGGGATCCGAGGAAAGGGGAAGGGCAATGTGCTTGAAGCGTAACGACGACAAAAAATAATATTCAAAATGAAGTAGTCAAAGCAATTTCTGAGTTTGACCTCCGATCAAAACAGCCCTCAGTGAGATATCTAAGTATGCATGCTGCTCTACACAGTGACTTTAGTACTGTAAACACGTGATACATAATTTCTGACCAGCGTGTGAGGAGCAGAAAGCTTCGAATCGCCTGCTATAGCTCATTACCTCACCCACACCTATAGGGACTGAGTTCGAATGCAGGGTATAAGTGGTGCCTGCAGTTTGTCTCTGGTCAGAAATTACGTATCACGAGTGTACAGTACTGTATAGTCACGAGCACTAATAAGTATTCAGGTGTGCTTCGAATACCTAGAGACAGTAAATAAATGCACAGTAAGATCTCCATTGGAATCTTATAGTTCGTTGGTGAATTGGACAGTTCAAAGTTTCAACCAAAGCTGTATACTTATTAGTAGTGCTCGTGACTGTACACTCGCAATCCAAAATATGTATCCGGGCTTGTTTTGAATAGCTTGATCGAGTATTAAGAGAGTTCAAGCAATTATAAAACAGGATAAGCGTTGTAATTGGTTCACTAGTGTGTCAAATGATTCGAAACTTCAATGAGACCTGGATACAAATTTTGGATTGCGAGTGTACAGTACCTTTCGATACTTGATCAGGTTCGGCTCTTCTGCAATGACAAGACCCACAACCGAGAAGCGCCCACCAAACACAACGCCCTGTGTGGAGGACGCTCTGCCTGGGAAATAATTCAACAGACAACAGATTTTGCTGGTGGAAGGTGAGTATCCTTGAATATGCATCTGTCCTTCATCTGTCCTTAAGGGGGTGCGGGAACAGGGGGACAGGCTTGGGGAGGGGGGGTTTAGGGTTTTTTTTTTTTGGGGGGGGGAGTAGGGGGACAGGCTTGGGGGGGGTTAGGGGGGTTTTGGGGGGTCTGGGAGTAGGGGGACATGCTTGGGGGGGGGGGGTTAGGGGGGTTTTGGGGGGTCTGGGAGTAGGGGGACAGGCTTACGGGGGTGCGGGAATAGGGGGGTTTTGGGGGGGGGTGGGAGTAGGGGGACAGGCATGGGGGGGGGGTTTAGGGGAGTTTTGGGGTGTGTGGGAGTAGGGGGACAGGCTTATTAGGGGGGTGCGGGAATAGGGGATAGGAGGCTTTCTACCCACCCCAAGCCTGTCCCCCTATTCCCGCGCCCCCCAAACTCCCCCCAAGCCTGTCCCCCTATTCCCGCGCCCCCCCCAAGCCTGTCCCCTACTCCCGCACCCCCTTAATTAAAATGGGTTGCTAGATATACCAACAAAAATTCATGTATTCCCTACCTTATAATATGACCTTAACAAAACACTAAATTAGTCCTTTCTATATAATATGACCTTAACAACACACTAAAAAGTAGCACCAACCCAGGGGGAATTATTTGACATTAAAACAAGCATTAAAACGGTGGAAAAGTTAAGCACAGAGAAGGTGATGAACTCAAAGACAAAAGGTAATATAAGGGTAATACACGTTTGAAATGATTGATTGACTGATTGATAGATATTAGGTGCCGTAACAGCGAGGTCATATAGCGCCAGAAAAAGGTGACAGAGAGGTAAGACAGGAAACAGTAAGGAAATAGAAAGAAAGGAGATACATGTCCGACTATATTCCATTGATTATAAGTTGCAGGTAAGTGCCTTGCCGTGTAAATGTTTAGTGAAATTTGTCTTGAATTGCATTAATTATATATATGCCTATCGTACCAAAAAAGGAAAGAACAATAAATGAGGGAGGCTGTTCATTTTTGCCAGGTAATAAAAGGCTATAAAGAGTAGCTGTAAAGGACAAGAAATTTTATATTTTAGAAGCAGTCAAATTAGACTATATTGACGTCAGTAACTAGTTCTGAAGTTGTGCTGTGTACAGTCGCCGACCATAGTGACGCCCCTTGGCTTGAGGTATGTACAGCCACAATCAAATATCCACCAACACTTTCCATCCATCGTAGTATGATTTTGCAGCACCTCATAATAATAATTGAGGGGGTTGAGTTGACGTAAGGTGTTGTCTGATTATATTTTCATATGATACTGATTTATTTGCACGATGGAAGGAAAGTGTGGGTGGATATTTGATTGTGGCTGTACACTGAACCAAATGCACAAGCTTTTGTTTCCACAGTATTATCATTTTCATATTTTTTTCTCCTCTGTTCCCTGCCTCCCTCCCTCACACTTTATAATTCCCGTTTTGAGCACAAATTTTAGTATTAGCCACGTTAATTCATTTCCCTAAAAATTAATGGAGTAATTTCAAACCTTTGCATCCACGACTACCTTCGTTAAAGCCTATGACCCATTTTTACCGTAACCGAATAATTACGAATGCTTACTTTTTTTGCACAGAAACATTTGTTCAACATAGCTGCACAGGTATTACTGTTCACATTTTAGACATTGGTATGCTCTGGTTTCATTGAACTTATATAAAACCAGGGAAAACCTTTGAACATGAGTAAACACAGAACCATTCATACTCTGAATCCCTTAGTGGAGTATTGCCTAAAGTGATGTGGGCAATACTGAAGGGTTTTGGCACCTCTTTGGCCCCAGCCACTCCATTTCAGTTCTTCAACAGTCCCTTTTTTCTTTCTATTTCCTTGCTGTCTACTGTCTCACCTTTATATCCCCTTCTTCTGGCGCTATATGATCTTGTTGTTACGGCGCCTAATATCAATCAATCAGTCAATCAGTCATTTTCGGAAAAGAGTAATTACTGATGATTAATAAATGTTTTATTTATGTATTATCCAGTAATACTTACACAGCCAGTTACTAGCGAAGGGGAGGAGGAATAATCATGACAATAACATTCATAACCCTTAACCCACTATTTCTATGTATGTGTTGTGTTGATAGGAACCGAGCCAATAACGGCAGCAGGGGACTAGAACCGATCATCAGGTACATTCAGCAGTCCAGCCCTCGATACGTGTTTGTCATCGAGGACACCGCCATCATGAACCTTCAAGTAGGTATAAAAATATTGACTGTATACTCGGTTTTCTCTTATCTCGTGGTTTTTTTTTTTTTTTTTTTTTTTTTTTTTTCTCAGGTAGGTTCTTTTGCTGACAAAATTTTCTTTCCACTTTGCAAAGGTGACTCGCACACTTATCTCACCGTTGTTTTCATGTGTTCTTTATTTTGTTATTGCTTTAAGGAGGTCGTATCCTCTTGGTACATTGGAGTGCCTTCATTCCTCTAAACTTCTAAAGTATACCAGGAGACAACAGGACCAGATGGACAAATATAATGGTGTCCTGTTGCTTGGAATAGTTTGGAGGAATCAACAGTTGCTCCAGATTTACCAACACTATATAAATATCCCCTTATTGGTGCCTGTAATGTTTGACAGGTTTTGACACAATTCCAATAAATAAAAAAAAATTGGTGTCAACGTAACAAGTTTCCGTCTACCTCATCATACATGGTTACCTGGTGGTGATGACACTAATGAAAATAACAATATCAAGGGTCTACACTGTACACTCCCAATCCAAAATTTGTATCCAGGTCTTGTTGAAGTTTTGAATCATTTGACATAGTAGTGAACCAATTACAAAGCTTATCCTGTTGCATACATATTTTGGATTGCGAGTGTACAGTCGGCGGCAAAAGTCCTGTCGCCCCACTTACTTCACCGAGTGTGAACATAATTTTTTTTTTTTTTTTTTTTTTTTTTTATGGACCACCAGTAATTTCTGAGTGAGCAAGATTTAGTTTTCACAGGTGTCACATATGCGACTTTAGCACACCAAATGAGATAAAAACGAGTATAGCTATGTATATTTTAATTGCATAATATTGATGTTCATGTTTACTGATTAAATAAATAAACATATACGGTATATAAATATGGGATATATGATATTCACGTATTGATAGTCTTATTATTGGCCAAAGTAATGTACAGCCACAATCAAATAACCACCGACACTTTCCTTCCATCGTGCAAATAAATCGGTATCATATCAAAATAATATAATCATACAACACCTTTCGTCAACTCAACCCCCTCAATTATTATTATGAGGTGCTGCAATATCATACACGTGTTGTTCTTTATTACCAAGATATTTACTACGATGGAAGGAAAGTGTCGGTGGATATTTGATTGAGGCTGTACCATCCATGCATATATCAATTCTAATAGAGATTTTATGTTGACAGCGTCGGTGGGAGTTCCTGAGGAAAGCAATGCGTCGTGTTGTGGTGTATGATGTACCAGACCACTCTCACATTGGAGTGATAACCTTCAACACTGTGGCACGCACCGTGGCGCCCATTACCTACATTGGAAGTGAGGATTCTGACTTTCGCCAGCGAGTAGGTTCATCTTTACCCCGCAACCCTTCTGCTGTACCCGAGAGCCAGAAGTGTTTGCTGTGTGGTCTGCAAGAGGCTGAGCGGCTTCTGTCTGCTGATCCTAAGGGTTCTGATGGGGCCACCATCATTCTCATTACTACTGGCTCTGGTCAGATACCCCAGCGACAGATGGACGAGATTATACGCATTGCTCAACACCGAAACTTGAAGATTGAGGTAGTGTTGTATCCTCTATCTGAGCGGCGAGGGGCTGCTGCCACGTCTCATGGACTGGAGACTCTGATGGAGGCCACACGTGGGTCACTCTTCACGGTCATGGACGAGGGTGTAGGAAATGACTCCAAGGTGAAGATGATGGTAGCACTCATGGATGCTCTGTTAGCAGCGGTGCAGCAGAACACACCACCTTCAGCTTCAGGCACCACTGTTCTTGTCCACAATGCAGCCTACCCTGGTGGCATATCCTCCATGTCTGCTGGAACCTTTGCTTTAGACGATTCTCTTGGACCCAATGCTCGGTTCTCAGTCTACTACTATGACTTGAATCATGTGGGCAACGCCATCCAGCTAACAGCTCCTTCTGGACAAAAGATTGCAGCTGTAAACGTACAGGAGGAAGATGGGGATGTTAACATGATCTTCATCAACTTAGAGAAGGCAGAGGTGGGTGGTCACTATGCTTTACAATCATAGAGAATAAAAACTAAACATTTTCCCTGGTACCTGGATAGACCAAGTAGTTGGGTAGGGGGAATGGTTTATTTGTGGTGTTTTAGTTACTATGCCTTACCAATATAGAGAATAAATTATCATTAAAGAACCAAACAATATATAAAAAAAATTATCTAGGCAATAAAATATTCATATATTAAATAATGTCATTACATTACTTTCAGAAGTGCAGAGAGTTGCAATAATTTTACGACAGCCAGGGTATATCAGGAAATCTACATCTTGAGTAGCAAAAAAACTTTGTTCAACACGATTACCATCATTACTGATAGAACCAGACACGTCAGAATATTCATAAAGTCACTTTTTGTGGTTAATACATAAGAAAAACTGTAAAAATTATTAAATGTCAAAGTCGTATCAAAAGAAATACTCCTCTATACTTAAATAATATTATAATGGTGACACCTCGTTGACAGCGTGGTCTGTGGTCGTACAGCGTTGAGAACCGTGCAGACTCACACCAGGGACTATATGTGCAAATCACGGCCAAACGTAACTCGTCATCAGGGCTTGTGGTGCGCCTGTGGACGAGTGCAGGCTCCAGGCCCATCAACTCCTCAGATCCGTCGTCTCCTGTGGTTGTCTACGTCGAGGTGAAAGGTGGCGTGGCTCCCATCATGGATGCTAAAGTGGTGGCCAAATTACAACGCCTTGGGACCAACGACACAGGCAGCAACTATAAGCCCCTTAACCTTGACCTCTGGGATAACGGCATTGGGGGTGAGTTTATTTACTGTCACCACTCACTGCTCTATTTAATACATCATCAAAGTCTGGATAACAACATGTCGGTACACTCATTGACAAAATGGGGTCCCTTTATGCAAGTAATATCCAGACAGCTGTCTTCCTTGTTGCAAACTCTTTTTGAAGTTTTTTTCAATTTCCCAAAACCATTTGCACGGGAATGATATAAGGAATGTGGGAGGTAGAACAAGTTTTTGCAACTTAATCGTGAGGCGTATTACGAAGGCCAACAGTCCATGGATAGTTGATGGGTTTTCTTTCTTGGATATGGTGACAATCATTTTGATATTAGATTCGTATTTAGCGCAAAATATAATATTAGATAGGTTGGAAAACGAGAAACAGTAAAAATTCTTGCTAAGATATGTGGCCACTGAGATATTGGTATATGATTACCCTCTCCTTCAATATAACCATAATTTACCTTTAAAATATTCCACAGACCCTGATATCACCAAGGGGGACGGAATCTACTCACGTTACCTGCCCCCTCTGGCTGGCAAACCTGGACGCTACTTACTGAGTGCCGATGTGGACTACAATAGTGGTTTGGCTGTTGTGGCTAAAGGTCCTCCATCACGCCACCACAAGCTCAAATCTCATTATTACCAGCAGGGCCACGATTCCTGGGGTTCTGAGCAGTCTTGTTGTGGTTCTTCCCTTCCACATGTGCATACCCGCCGTGCTTCACCATTCTTTCGGCACGTAACCTTAGGCGTGCTGGAGGTGATGTCCCCTGTACCCTTTATGGATGTGACACCTCCCTCACGTATCCTGGACCTTCGGGTAGAGGTGAATGATACTATCCATCAAATTACCCTGAGGTGGACTGCCCCCGGAGATGACTGGGATGTGGGCAAGGCATATAAATATGAAGCGGTGGTGGCACCTTTATGGAAAGAGGCGAGGGCATTCCAGGGAGACCGACTGACTGGTCTCCCTCAGCCTCTCTCAGCCGGTACCCTCCACACCACCAACCTTCATTTCCCTAGATACGAGGAGGTAAGACCACTCAGTTGTCATCGGCATCTTAGGAGACATTGTGCAAATTAATAATCGTCTGTCAGTATACTGCCACTGGCGACCTTGAGATATAAATACTCAAATCCCATGCACAGTCCATAGAAGATGATATCCTGGAGGTTTGAAGCAGTTTATGCGACAACATTGCCTGGTGGATTTACAAGTCATTCATTAAATTTGCATTGTTTTGACCGGAATTATAGAAAACTGTTATTATTATGACCTATGGCAGTTCATTGTGCACATTGCACAACCTGTTTGAATATTGAAGTGCAAAGAAGTTTTAAGCCTGACCAGAAACTTAATTTTTACTGTACTCAGAGTAAAGCAGATGTATAATATTACTTCTGATGGCATTAAAACTGAATATCTATATCCTTATAAACACTATCTCTTCTAATACTCTTGCAATGTATAAAGCAAAGGTAACATATATACGGTAATAGTATTATATGCATTATCCCCACAGAATGTTGATTATCTTGAATACATTCCTGAGACTGCCATATATTTCAATATTCTATATCTGTTTTGTGCCTTGGAGGACATTTTGGCCTGAGAAAGTATTTTCATATTCCACTGAAAATCATACACACCAAGTTATGTGTTCAGTTTTCATACATCCATGCAGACAGACCAGTTGATTTCTTAATACTTAGAAGAATCTATTTTTTTTTATACCTTTATACCTGATTAATCAACACTTTCATAGTTACCTTTTGAGAGTTTCTTCGAGAAACTTGAATGACTCCTTTCATATCAAAGAAAATATTTTGGCCATTTAATTTATGTATGTGTAAGGTTGCATGCTGTTTATAGATTATTGTTGTCCAGCTTTGGTACATCAGCGTGAGGGCCATTGATGAAGCTGGCAATGTGGGCGGCCTGGGTAACATTGCAGCACTGTGGGTTCCACGCCCTCCCACTACCTACGAAATTACCACCAGGACCCAACCCGCCCTCACTACCTCAGGTACGACAAGGACGTCCATTCAAATTGGTCCTCAAATCTGTCAGCGCAGAAGTTTTACACTGAGTATACCTGAAGAAAATATTTGCACTATTTGCCCATAGTTGTGTACAGTATACTTCTGACAATGTCAAATTATCTTCATTCTATACAAATTATTTACAGTTTTTAATAAAAAATACATGTCAGTAGGAAAGTGTTAGATTAAGCAAGTTAATTTTTATATTTATATCTTTCCAACATTATGTTTTTATCCAGGAAACTACACGATGCCGTCAGAGCTGGGTTCAGGACGCCCGGTGGGATTCAGTGAGCTGCAGCTGGAGGATGTGGCAGTCATTTTGGGGAGTCTTGGTGGTTTCTTACTGGTAGTGGCAGCTCTTGTAGCCTACTGTTACTGTCACACCAGCAGGCGAAGAAAACAACACCATGAAAAAGACGCAGAAAAAGTTGCAGCCAGTGATGGTAGTAGTGTCATGGTGAAGTCAGGGTCCTTGGGTGGAGAGGATGGCGGGGGTGGAAGTCATGAGTCCCTGGACAGTATTGTGAAGGACGCTCCGGAGTCTGTGCGTGATGGTCGACCTCTCTCACCTGTCCAGTCTTGGGGCGCTACCACACTGCTGCAAGAGCATGAACGCCGCCTCTCCATGCATAGCGCTGCACCTGAAGACCCCCTTCCAGTTTACCATGCTGATGCACCCCTACATGCACCCTTCCCTGATGTGACTGTGACTGACTACCGTCCGGTATCCTCTGGTGGCGGAGAGGGCCCTGTCTTTATACCTTGTGCACATGAAGAAGGCCCGTGTTACTGTGCTGCACCAGGATCTGACTACACCAGCTATGCCACTGCCTGGGATGATCCCTTAACTGGCCATCTGCTGTCTCGTGCCCGCACACCTGCCCCTCCCCTCCAGCCAATCCCACAGCAGCCACACCAACAGCAGGCAGACAGCAAGCGTCGTAATGTCACACAGGTGTAGAGTTCACAGCAATGAACCATGATGTGGGGCAGATGGGTTGAAACGTCACCTAGGTGATAATACAAGTTGTACTGCACTGTCATCTCCAATGTATATTTTATTACCTCCCTGTTGTGACTTAGTGCCATAACGCGAGATGAGGTGCTCCCTGCTCAATGTTTACCTTAAACTCTTGCCGAAAGTCTTCGAATTTTTTTTTGAAGCAGCTTGAAGCGTAGTGTGTGAAAACTCTTTCCTTTGGCAGTGTTGTCCACTGTGGCACTGATGTCTGAAGTTACGCCCTGGGATTCTCGACGACCACCAGTAGTAAGTGATGCTATTATGGTCTCAGACATGGGAGTCTGGAGGTCGGGCAGATGCCTAGGCCTTTTGGAAGTTTCTGTTTCTTGTTCGAGGATAATTGAGTTATTTGAGTAGATTCATGCATTCTGTCACTTTATGCACTTGATGTAAGTTATGTAGCTGATGTAAATATATGCCCTTGCCTATATGAAGTGTGTGTATTTTGATATATCATAAACCTGCACATGTATGTATAATTTTTAGTATTTTGCTCCCCTGTACAATAAATCCTGCGGATGCCCCTGGCTTTAGGGTACCACGTGAAAAACATAGAAAGACCACGATAAACAAGACTCAATATTGTGGACTGATTTAGTGAGCTAATACAGAAGCATCACGTTATCGTGGATAATAACCACCCTGATAAAAGACATGAAACCCCTAAGCAAATTTTAGGTTGATATCTAGGTGTATGTAATTAACTAACATTTTAAACTATTAAGGTAAATATGATCTCACTTGCATTATTCATTAATGTGGCTTTTAAAAATGAAGCTCGATTATCGAAAATAATTTTAGCTTTGAGTGATATTATCATGAGAATGAATGTTAGGGACCAAAATATTCTGTATTCTGCTATGTTTCCACATGAATTTTGTAAAATAAATGTACTTTTTAATAATTGTTTGATTTTACACAACACATATCAAGGTTTACTACCTATACATTCATACACGTTACTATCTGGAGGTTAACGATTGATTGATATTAGGCGCCTCAACAGCGAGGTTATAGCCGTCATCGTTATATAACGCCAGGAGAAGGTGATGGAGAGGTGAGACAGAAAGGATATAGAAAGAAAAGTGGACAGTTGAAGAACTGAAAGGGAGTGGCTGAGACCTTAGGGGCGCCAGAACCCTTAAAGTATTGCCCACATCACTACAGAAAATATCCCTCTACGGGTCAGCAAGCATGAAGGAAAGAGTAAGAAAAAAGGACACTTGAGGACCTGAAGGGAGTGGCTGGGGTGCCATATCCATTAAGGTGTTGGCCACATAACTACAGGCAATAACACCCACCTACGGGGCTATCTGGAGGGAGCAACTCGTCGGGCATCATCATCTTCAATGTTGTGAGTATACAAATATAAAGTCACCAGATAAAAATATGTACCATATATTTAGACATGTGTTTCAGTTAAATATTGAGTGATACATTAGTACCCTGAGATTAGGGTGGGACTGTCATGTTGTGGGTGTGGTGGGACTCAGTGCTATATTTGTCTCACGTGTGCCGTACTGTCGTTTCTGAAAGTTCCATGAAATGATCATGTAATTTCTGCAACACTATTAACAGTGTTTGTTCGTCTATTCGCACCATTTCACGACTATCTGGGCATATGGACTGAGACTTGGAACTCAAATAAATTGAATCTTATAGGAGAACGTCATGTTGTCAATTCTGAATATCCCTTCCAATTTTCTTTTTTTTTATTTGAGGTAAATAAAAGAAAACAATATGACCTTTATGTCTTCCTTATTCTTTTAATCCATTCTTTCAATCCATGAACAATGTAGATAGTCACAAATATTAGTTTTTTTATCTATTCATGCATCAAAAACGTAAATCAATGTAATGAAATATTTTTGTACAGCTGGCATCCTATATGGCGGGCTGCTGTGTGATTGGCTAAAAGGCCACGAGAAGGAGGAGGCGGGGCTGAGGCGACTGACATGGGTTACAAAACGAGATTGATCGAATAAGACGAATATGCTCTCCTGCCAGTGTTGAACTAGTAGTGAGGGTGGAAGTACGTATTTCCAAAGCTCGGTTTTTCCTGTTATTACCATATGTGCAAGTAAAAGCGACAGTGACATTATATTTCATATTGTTGTGTTGAAAAATTTTATTTCGACATGTTTTATAACGAAATCAGAGTGTGAAATCGTACTTCGATATGTACAGTCGCGGCAGATAGTCCTTGACCAGCCTGTGATGGAAAGGTGCGGCCAGCTGTTTCGAACTGTGAACACATAGATTCGTTGCTTCAGTCAGCTGCCTCATGATAGTGTGGGCATTAATGCTTCAAGTTTTCGGACGCTCCTGTGTTAGTCACGGTTATCCATCACTGACTGGTCAAGGACTATTTGCCGGACTGTACATTATATAGAGTGTAAAAATTAAGTTTGAGTTGTTGTCATTCTGAGTTGGCTACCCATTCTACAGATGTCCATTTTGTCATCACAAGTACATCAGGAGACAGCTAAAGGTTTGTACTTCAATATCATGTATCATTTATTTATGTACACTGGCAATCCAAAATATGTATCCAGGCTTGCTTCGAATAGCCTGATCGAGTATTAATTAAGCGAACTCAGGCAAATACGAAACAGGATAGCGTTGTAATTGGTTTACTAGTTTGTCAAATGATTCGAAACTCGATGCATCAAGACCTGGGTACAAATTTTGGATTGCGAGTGTACCATGAGTGGTTTACAAGCTATTATTAGCCCTCAAATGTTGTATTTATATAGTGACCACGAGTGCGGGAGAAGGACAAGAGTTGCCACGGTAGATAAACCCCACGGCTAAGTAGTTTAGGGTTAATTAAGGAGGGAAGGAGGTAGTAGAGGGAGGAGAGTGAGTGGGGGGGGGGGGGAATGGGAGTAAGATGAGTAGTGTAGTCTTTATACGATTAGTCAGAAAAATGGCAGATGAAATTTAACGTTGATGCATGTAAAGTGTTAAATATAAAAAAAAAAATTGCAAACGTAACGGCATACAGACTAGATAACACGAATATAGGTCAGTTAAGGTGGTAATTCTTTTTTGGTACATTGGAGTGCCTTAATTCCTCCAAAGTATGCCAGGAAACAGGACCAGAAGAGCAAAAATAATAGTGTTCTGTTGCTTGGAATAGTTTGGAGGATTCAGTTGCTCCAGATTTACCAACACAAAACTTCCCCCTTAATATGTGAAAGGAATCTGGGAGTTATGATTAGTAAGAATTTAGGGAAAATCTGTATATGTGGTCCACGCGGCAAATATTTACAATTTATGTATATTTAAGTAGGGGACAATGTAGTGTGTTCGTGTGTAATGAATATAATAGGCGGTTGCACTTAACTTTCGGCAGAATAGGCTTTCGAAAAATCGCGACCGCTTTTGAGACGAAGTCCAGCGTAGCGCCTCCGAGACAAAGTGCAGCGTAGGAGTAAGTCTACGGTGTTAATACCCTAAGTTCAGACTCCAGCGTTCCCGGTGTCTTTCTCTCCCAGGTCCTTCTTTAAAATAAGCCACTGAACACTGTACAAAGTAGTCCACATCATGATGGGATGCTCATGTGCTACTTCAAGTTGCCATCTCGTAAATCATGTATTTTTTTTAATTAAATGACGCTTTCAATATTCTTTTAATTCCATCACCATTTATATATAGATAATTTCATTATTTACTCACTTAATTTCATAAATTATTTTCTCATCTCATAGTATTATAATCATTATTATTAATGCAATCTATCAACCTTCTGTATTCATCCGCAATTTTCCACCATCCCATTTTCACTGCTACGTGTCAGTAATACGTGACAAGCTGACCCTACCGACATGGCGAAGCCGGTATGGCTTTTTTTTTCACGCATTTTGCTAAGCCACAAGAACTTTTTCATTTATGTGTGGATCATAGGCTAATTTTGAAACATAAAATAAGTGAGCAGTGTGGATAGGAGGCTATGGATTATAATAACAAATTACGCGATGTAACAAATATGTCAGCCGGATCACGGCCCAGGTTTCTTCGAAAATTTAATCATCTGCACAATTTTCCTGCAAGTCTGGTAAGAGTTAAAACCTTTTTGTAATATATTTTATTAACAAATAGCAATAATAATTATGTATAACAATTGTAATGGCCAGTCAGGTAGTCTGTTAAGGATAATAAAGGGGGGCAGTTAGGTCACGTGAGGTTATGTCCCGGTAGTGTGCCCCAGTTATGTCCTGGTAGTCTGCCCCGGTTAGGTCCCGGTAGTGTGTCCCAGTCCAGATTAGGTTAGGTCAGGTCAGGTGAGGTCTGACTAGTTTCTACTGTATATTGTGCCGTGGTCTGCCCCGGTTAGGTCCCGGTAGTCTGCCCCAGTTATGTCCCGGTAGTCCGCCTCGGTTATGTCCCGGTAGTCTGCCCTGGTTATGTCCCGGTAGTCTGCCCCCGGTTAGGTCCCGGTAGTGTGTCCCAGTCCAGATTAGGTTAGGTCAGGTCAGGTGAGGTCTGACTAGTTTCTACTGTATATTGTGCCGTGGTCTGCCCCGGTTAGGTCCCGGTAGTCTGCCCCAGTTATGTCCCGGTAGTCCGCCCCGGTTATGTCCCGGTAGTCTGCCCTGGTTATGTCCCGGTAGTCTGCCCCGGTTAGGTCCCGGTAGTGTGTCCCAGTCCAGATTAGGTTAGGTCAGGTCAGGTGAGGTCTGACTAGTTTCTACTGTATATTGTGCCGTGGTCTGCCCCGGTTAGGTCCCGGTAGCCTGCCCTGGTTATGTCCCGGTAGTCTGCCCCGGTTATGTCCCGGTAGTCTGCCCTGGTTAGGTCCCGGTAGTGTGCCCCGGTTAGGTTCCGGTAGTCTGCCCAGGTTAGGTCAGGTTAGGTTTGGTTAATTATCTAAACTTGCCTCGGATTTCCAAAATCTTGACATTTATCCCTCAGGAAAATTGCAAAACCCCAGCCAACTTTTGCCGAAACTTGGCTCGGATTAACAAAATCTTGACATTTATCCCTCAGGAAAATTGCAAAACCCGAGCCAACTTTTGCCGAAACTTGGCTCGGATTTCCAAAATCTTGACATTTATCCCTCAGGAAAATTGCAAAACCCGAGCCAACTTTTGCCGAAACTTGGCTCGGATTTCCAAAATCTTTATATTTATCCCTCAGGAAAATTGCAAAACCCGAGCCAACTTTTGCCGAAACTTGGCTCGGATTTCCAAAATCTTGACATTTATCCCTCAGGAAAATTGCTAAACCCGAGCCAACTTTTGCCGAAACTTGGCTCGGATTTCCAAAATCTTAACATTTATCCCTCAGAAAAATTGCTAAACCCGAGCCAACTTTTGCCGAAACTTGGCTCGGATTTCCAATTTTTCGACATTTATGCAGGTCAAGAAACCAGTATCAATGCAAAATAAGCTCATTTACGTGTTTTCCCCCACCCAAAACCCCCGGTTCCCAGTGCTCTCCCCCAAGATTGAAGGGGTTAGGGAATATGTATAAACCAAGTGGTTTCCGATCAATATTATGGTCACTAATGAATAGAACAAGTAAAAATAAGCAGGAAAAACAAAAAAAACACAAAAAAAAACACGTGGACCACTTATACAGAATTACCGCGTTAATAATCAAACAGATAAGGTTATTCTGCAGTTGTACTTGTTAGCTTTCTTTAGTTCGACAGCACTTGGATTTCGCAGTCCTGTTCTGGGGTGACCATTTTACAGGATGGATATCAACTTGTTTGAGAGCGTACAGAGAAGATGACTAAAACGTTCATAAAATTAAAAATCTCCCATATGAAGATGAACTTATAAGCTGAACTTGCACTCGCTTGAAAGACGCAGGGTGAGAGGTGATATGATTGAAGTATTTAAATGAATGAAAAGGTTTAACTTAGGAGATTTAAGCAAGGTATTAAGTGTAAGTAGCTAAAATAGAACACGCTCAAATGGATTTAAACTAGAGAAAAACATTAGTTTGGGAATAGGGTAGTGGACGAGTGAGACAAGCTTCCAAGAGGAGTAATATATGCAAAAAACACTGAATAGCTTTAAAATTAGGTTGGATAGATACATGGACTCAAAGGGATGTGTGTAAATCAGGAGCTGCCAACATATTTCAGTTTATTTCAGTTTATTTCAGCACTCACTTCATCTTCTCTTTACTAATTACGATTTTCATTTTCTCGGCAATGCTCTCGTTTCCACCTTACCATGAGTTTACTTTCGTTTCCACCTTACCATGAGTTTACTCTCGTCTCGCCTTTCTCCTCACGTTCCTGTCACACTCTTGTTAACCCAATTCACTCGTCGCTCTACATTCACGTCTCTTCTCCCTCCTTCTCACTTCGTCTGCGTTCTGTCTATTTGTCTGTCTACCTGTCTGTCATGATAATTTCTCCGTCACTCTCTCTCTCTCTCTCTCTCTCTCTCTCTCTCTCTCTCTCTCTCTCTCTCTCTCTCTCTCATATATATTACGAATTATTATTACGAAAATACTACATACACACACAACACATACTACACTGCAACCGGTAATGAAATAAAACTAAGGCTTATTTAAGGGCAGGGGGGAGGGGTAAAGGGCAGGAGAGGGAGTGTTATGGGATTGGGGGAGTTAAATGATTGACGAGAGTGAGAGGAGGAGGAGGAGGAGGAAGCGAAGTATATAGGGAGGAAAAATAGAAATGAGGAGAAAGGTCATTATTTGATTTAGTAAATTATATTAGAAATACTCATCATATTCAGCCACAAATATTTTCCAGACCTGAGTGTGTGTGTGTGTGTGTGTTTGGGTTTGTGTGTTTTCCTGTTTGTGTGTGTTTGCTTGTTATTGTTGGTGTGCGTGTGTCTGAGTCTCTTTGCGTGTGTGTGTTTGTGTGTATATCTTGTTAGGTGTGCGACAACAAAAATAATTACCACATGAGAGTTTCTTTCAGAGAATATATTGGGAGTAAACGATATTGGTAGGAATAACATTTTGATTACAAAGAGAAATTAACACCGGGCGATAATTATAATGGAAGGGAGGTAAAGAATACATAGCGATGGGAATTAATAAAAATGGAATGAGAGACGATGTGATAAATGTATATATAGGAGGAAATAGAGAACGGAGTTAAAAATACAAAACTTTGAAAAATACAGATAAGAACTGATACAATAAACGAACTGAAAGGAAAAATAAAAGAAAACAAAAAATGATAGAAAAACATAATTTAAAAACAAACTGGAAGAAAAGAGAAAAAAAAAATAAAAGAAAACACAGTAAAAATGGAAGAGAAAACGGGAGAACTGGAGGCAGAATATGAAGAGAAATGGAAGACAGAAAAGGATAAGGAAAATAACTGTCATGAAAACGAAAGAAATTTGGTGATGGAAGGACAGTAACACCGACAGCGAGCGAGAGAAATATGGGAAAGAAATGCAGAGAGAGAGAGAGAGAGAGAGAGAGAGAGAGAGAGTAATGGTGACCAAGAGAGACGACAGGGAGCGGGATACACACACATGGAGAGAGAGAGAGAGAGAGAGAGAGAGAGAGAGAGTAATGGTGACCACGAGAGAGGACAGGGAGCGGGATACACACACATGGAGAGAGAGAGAGAGAGAGAGAGAGAGAAAAGATATAGAAGATCAATATCAAGTGAAAGAAGGAATGAAATAGATAGAAGATAAGATGGCAAAGGAGGAAAGAAAGAGGAGATTAAAAAGACATGTCGGGCTAAGTTGAACAAGAAAAGAGAAGAATACAAATGATGTAAAAGAACAGCACACCTGTTGATCACTAATAAGAGGCTGTTTGGGTGTAAGCTATTAACTACTAGTAGGATATAATAGGAGAGAGGATATAATAGTAGAAAGCTCCTTCCCACCCACCAATCCCTCTAGCTGTGAGAGAGACCACGCAGTATCTAACAACTGTTGTAAATTTTAGGACAGAAAAGAACGAGGGAATGTGGTTCTATTTTGCATTTCATCAAACACTTGAGCCTAAAATGGAAACGGGATTTAGCGCGGATCGATCATTCTATGTCAAATAATAGGTTTTCGGGATATTTGTCTAGATGTTTTTTTGAATTTTTTTTTAGTGTATTATAGTTTACTACGTTTGCAAGCATGCTAATTCAAATAGTTGCCACACGATTAAGGAAGTGCTTAGCTTCATTTGGAAAGAAGAGTTTTCCATATTATTGTATCCATGATTTCTTCTTGCGTTTAACTTGTCAATACTGTAGTTATATAGTCGGGTGTATTCAGATTACGAAAACATTTCAGCAATAAGAAAATTTCAAGTAGGTCACTTCATAATCAAAGTTTCTATAAGTTGAATAGAATTATCTCTCTTAATCCTTTCGTCATATGGTTTATTTCTCAGTCTGGAAGTCATCTTTATTATTCTAGAGTCTAGACGGAGGAAAAGGAAGAGTAGTAGGAGGCAGGAGTATGTGAAAGCAGAGAGACAGGTAGACAGAGTAAGTGGCAAGAAAAGGTAGAGAGAAGCAACGTGAAGTACAGTATAGGGTGAAGCAAGGAGAGGATATCGGGTAGAACCTAAGGCATGAATAGAGGTAAGAGAGGTTGGTATGCATCAGAGTTAAAGGCAGGATAAGGGAGGCTGGCAGAGACAAGAGAGGATAGCTCGGGTGTCAATCACCTGTTTGTATGTATCTCTCTCTCTCTCTCTCGTATGAGGAAAACGTTCTCTCTCTCTCTCTCTCTCTCTCTCTCTCTCTCTCTCTCTCTCTCTCTCTCTCACACGTATGAGGAAAACGTTCTCTCTCTCTCTCTCTCTCTCACACACGTATGAGGAAAACGTTCTCTCTCTCTCTCTCTCTCTCTCTCTCTCTCTCTCTCTCTCTCTCTCTCTCTCTCACACACACACGTATGAGGAAAACGTTTGGATGCTTGTTAGAAACTGCATCAATTTGTGTAAAATTCTTGCCTGTGAGCGCTTGCAAACTTCTGAGAGTATGCCATGGCGCTCGTGTGTGTGTGTGTGTGTGTGTGTTTTTTTTTTTTTTTTTTTTTTTTTTTTTACCAGAGATGAGTCAGATATCTGCATCCGTGGGTCATCCGAATAATTTTTAACATTTGCATCTGCATTTGCATCTGCATCTGAATATGTGATGAAATATAAATTATATCCGCATATGCATTTCCGATGAGATAAATATCGGCGTCCGGATGTGGCCAGTTTAGTAGAAGAATATTAATGAATGTTTACTGAATGATCTTTAAATATTATAGAAAGTTGACTCTCATTATCTTCTATAAAATTGATAGTTTGTGTATGTATAACCTATATGCAATATGTATGTATGTATATGTATAACTGTGAAAGGAAACAGATTGGGTGGTGTGTGTGTGTGTGTGTGTGTGTGTTATACATTTATTATGTATATATTTAGGCTCTGCTCTCCTATTGTTCACAACAAAGGTTTCAGTATTTCGTTCATATTTTCATACTGTGTGGTTATATTAGCCGATAATAATAAGACTGAAAAATACGAACTAGCTGCGTTGAGCCCTTCTTATTACACGTTTTTTTTTTTTTTTTTTTTTTTTTTTTTTTTTTTTTTTTTTTTTTTTTTATTAATTGCGTATAACACATGTGGTGTTATGTAGTGGCTTCTGTCTGTTTGTGGTGCAGCGGACAGGTATGTAATATTACTAAACAAAAGGAGCTTCTATTCGGAAATATCTGGTGCTTTATAACAATATATTGGAACCATCAGCATCTGCATCAGTGAGGATCTCATTTTCTGACAACCGAATTTGCACCCGCTATTTTAACAAACTGATAGCCACACTCACACCCTTAAAAAAAAAAAAAAAAAAAAAAAAAAAAACACACACACACACACACACACACACACCCGCAAATTATCAGAGTATGACATCCACAAACACATACGAATCCTCAGATCTCTGAATTCTGACATTGGATGCATTTTTAGTGTGATGTAGTATCCGGATGTGTGTGTACGGCATTCGTATACAATAATATACACATGATATAAATAATTATTATGTTTATACCACGTGTGTGCAATGCGTATGTGTTCCTGTGTGTGTACAGTGTATTTATGTGTGTTTATGTGTATTTTCCCCGTGTGTGTATGAACGCATGTACACACGCAATCCAAAATTTGTATCCGGGTCTTGTTGAAGTTTCGAATCATGCGACATACTATAAAAACTCTGTTCAAAATTTATGTTCCACTGGCATCCATCTATCTATCTATTTCTATCTATCTCTCTGTCTCTATTTCCATCTATCTATCTATCTATCTATCTATCTATCTATCTATCTATCTATCTATCTATCTATCTCTATTTCTATCTATCTATCTATCTATCTATCTCTATCAATCTATCTCTATCAATCTATCTATCTCTAACTATCTATTTATCTATCTATTTCTATCTATCTAAGCATAAGAGGCCAGTGGAACACAAATTTTAAACAGAGTATAGTGAACCAATTACAACGCTTCTCCTGTTTCATATTTGCTTGAACTCGCTTAATTAATACTCGATCAAATTATTCGAAGCAAGCCTGGATACATATTTTGGATTGCGAGTGTACGCGTGTTAGTGTGAATACTATCGATACCAAATGTGAAATCATCCATAAAAAAAAAAAATTGTCCTGGTTCGCTCCAAATCTTGCCAACGTCACTCTCTCCTCCTCCTGCCTCTCTGTCATGTCTGGCTTTTCCCCTCCTTTATCATTTTTTCTCTCTTCCTCTTGGCTACTTCAGTTTATCATTTAT
Source organism: Petrolisthes cinctipes (assembly GCA_033782935.1). NCBI lineage: Eukaryota > Metazoa > Arthropoda > Malacostraca > Decapoda > Porcellanidae > Petrolisthes > Petrolisthes cinctipes. The sequence continues at coordinate 3,872 of JAWQEG010008292.1, read as the reverse complement.
TCCCATTTCCTTTCTCATGTTTCTAATCTGTCTTCCCCACAGTCTTTAACTTCTTTTTCTCTTACTCACCTTTTTTATTTTCTTCTTTCACTCCTCTTCTCTTTCATTTTTCTACCTCCTCCTCCTCCCTCTCTTTTCTCGTCTTTCGTTCTCCTACCTCTTTCTTTCACTTTTTTCTCGTCTTTCATTCTACCTCCCTTTCATTCTCCTACATCAATCTTTTATTTAACTTTTTTCTCGTCTTTCATTCACCATTCCTTTCACTCTCCAACGAACCCCAACCCTCCAACTTCTGACACTCACTCCCCCTTTCTTCATTCCATTCTTACCAACCATCAACTTAACCCACACCATCTCTTCAACCCCTCAACTTCTCAAGCCTCTACTCACATTCCCACACCTCCTCTCACTTTCCCACACCTCCTCTCACTCTCCTACATCAACACCTTCGCATCATAATGGACTTGAATTCTAAATCGACATTTTTCTCCTTGTTGTTGTTGTTGCTATCAGATCCTGGGGTGTACTGTGATTCTAACCTGAATAGACTTACTTAGTTTTCATAAATAAATGCAAGAAATACGTTTAGGCAATGTATAGTATGTCATTTTATTGCATAGGCTATAATTATATAATCACTAATATTCGTCTTATTTCCATCCCACGAACGAAGGGGCCTGGGAAGGTATGAGAGAAACAATTGCTATCCTGTAGATGGTAATATGTCAGCCACTGTGTACTTTATATAGCTTATGAAAAACACCTATTGTGAGAGAAAACTGTAAGGCTATTAATTCTTCCCAACCAAACCATACCAATATACAGAAAATCAAAGTTTACTCTTAACTAAAAATTTTATTCGTAAGCATTCATTCGTGGCGACGAGAACTCTAGTACCCGACCCTGCTTCGAAATCATAAATACAGCTCATAAAAATAGAATAACCAAACCATTCACTGCTTCGAAATCATAAATACAGCTCATAAAAATAGAATATAACCAAACCATTCACTGCTTCGAAAAAATGAACCTGAAACACTATAGTGAGGTCAGAAATGAAAACCTATGAACAAGTCCAAACTCTAAGATGTTTTGTGAATACCGGCCTCTGATCGTTTTCTTTCCAGGGATAGTGAAGAGAAATCGGTATCCCTTTATTTAATTTACCGACAAGGGTGGAGAGGGAGAGGGTGAGGGACAAGGAGAGGGAGAGGATGAGTGACAAGGAGAGGGAGAGGATGAGGGACAAGGAGAGGGAGAGGACGAGGGACCAGGAGAGGGAGAGGACGAGGGACAAGGAGAGGGAGAGAGTGAGGGACAAGGAGAGGGAGAGGATGAGGGACAAGGAGAGGGAGAGGACGAGGGACAAGGAGAGGGAGAGGACGAGGGACAAGGAGAGGGAGAGGATGAGGGACAAGGAGAGGGAGAGGGTGAGGGACAAGGAGAGGGAGAGGATGAGGGACAAGGAGAGGGAGAGGGTGAGGGACAAGGAGGGGGAGAGAGTGAGAGACAAGGAGAGGGAGAGGATGAGGGACAAGGAGAGGGAGAGGACGAGGGACAAGGAAAGGGAGAGGATGAGGGACAAGGAGAGGGAGAGGACGAGGGACAAGGAGAGGGAGAGGATGAGGGACAAGGAGAGGGAGAGGACGAGGGACAAGGAGAGGGAGAGGACGAGGGACAAGGAGAGGGTGAGAGCCTTAATTCCTCTCAAGTTGTGAGTAAGTGTAATGGGTGTTGTCAGAGTGTGGTTGGTCACTAGGGAGCCGATTCCAATCTTAGGGGTGACAATATATCTAGCTATCTAGTATACGAGATGTGAGGGAAAGTATAGTGAAGATGAAGGCTCCTCCTCACCCATCGCTCCACTAGCTGGCTGGATAAGAAGAGATAGGGAAAGTATAGTAAAGATGAAGGCTCCTCCTCACCCATCGCTCCCACTAGCTGGCTGGATAGGAAGAGATAGGGAAAGTATAGTAAAGATGAAGGCTCCTCCTCACCCATCGGTCCTCACCACTAGCTGGCTGGATAGGAAGAGATAGGGAAAGTATAGTAAAGATAAAGGCTCCTCCTCACCCATCGGTCCTCACCACTAGCTGGCCGGATAGGAAGAGATACCATGTGGTGTGAGGGAAAGAATAGTAAAGATGAAGGCCTCCTCCTCACCCATCGCTCCTCACCACTAGCTGGCTGGATAGGAAGAGATACCATGTGGTATGGAAAACTAGCATGACATTTATATAGGACAGCTTAAAAAAACAGATAACTTATATTTATTCTACAAGACACATATTATCAGCTCCAACAACCTTTTAAGTGGACGTAAGACGTGTTTACATTTCCATCTGCTGATATTGATATATTAATTAATTAAGTGGGAAAAGACTTGTTTTAACATATGTCAGTACACACCGCTACCATTACATTTGTTCCCTAACAAGTAAAGTATGTAGTGTATACCCTGGAATCGAATATTCTCCTAAATAGTCTCTGTTTGATATATTTATCCAAGACTCGGGTATGCCAATAACATCGTAGTTTCCCATACATGATAGTGCCTCTAGAGTCTAGAATCTAGATCATGAATTAAGTCGCTTTCTTATCTACATTTCGTAGAGCTGAATAGGTTTAGCACTTTAATTCTCTCCATATGGTTTATTTCTCAGCCTGGGAATCTTTATTGTTGCTCTATGGTTGTTTTTTTTTCTATCTTTTTCTATGTTCTCTTTCTAGTAAGGTGACCAAAACTGGACACAGTAGCCTATTCCAGGTAGGGGCGTACAGTCGAGCTCGTAAATTCGTGACCACGTACTTATATGTTTATGTCATTTGAGCTGGTAACATTCATTTGGTGAGGAATCAGAGTAGGTGGAACATAGCAGAGCGACATGATACAATCTTTTACCTACAATGACACCTTCCCCACACAGTGTTACCAGCTCAGATGACATAAACATTTGGGGACGTGGTCGCGAATTTACGAGCTCGGGTGTACAAGCCAGTTGAATAGGGTAAGAGCTTTTTTTTCAGATTTAACTTGGAATGGTCTCCCTATATATCTGACTACTATCCGTTTCAGCGCCGGACAGACGCTGTTTTTCGCAAATATCTCCTAGACGAATCGTTGTATCAATATAATATTTCAACACACTATCTTTAACACCCGGGCGTAATTTATGGCTGACATACCATATTCCTATATGTGTTATGCGAGGAGTTTACTCGTGAAAAATAGCTCAAAGCTTGCCAGTCATATTGACGCATTCGAAGGAAAGTGTGGCCCCCACAACACCCTCCCAAACCATTCCTAACCACAACTACATCCCCCCCTTCTCACCCCTCCCTCCTCCTCTTCTCCCCCTAGCTCCTCGCCTCCCTCATCACTCGTGTCCCTCCCTATTTCTTCCATCACTGTATTATATATTAGAATGTTATGTAGATGTATATGTATAGATATGATTATTAACTAAGAGTATGGTGCAGTACAATTCTATAGAGGCAAGACGTATTTCACTTTGATAATTACTGTACAACAGCATGTTTACATACATGTAGTATGTAGAAGGTCCATGTTTGCAGTCCTTATGGTCAACCATGCAAGTGAACACGATGTACTGGCATGACCTGTGGTCTGGACCTTCTAGGAAAAGTTATTAGATACTGTGTACCTATTCATTATAAAATGTCAACTTGGTCCAGTTAATATAATGTTATTTTGGTTGACTTGTCCCTTTTATATTATATTATCACCAAATTATATATATATATATATATATATATATATATATATATATATATATATATATATATATATATATATATATATATATATATATATATATATATATAATAGTGAAGGATTAATTATGCAAACA
>JAWQEG010008291.1:15000-28861 GCA_033782935.1 Petrolisthes cinctipes | reverse complement strand
TAAGCGGCACTGAGAATAACAAGAGACGTGTAATGAGGACAGGAGAAATGTGTGGGAGGGAGGGAGGGAGGGAAAGGGTAAGTAAGTAGATGGTCCGGTCCAGAGACTCAAGGTGTAGTGTTGTGTGTGTGTGTGTGTGTGTGTGTGTGTGGAATGGGAGGGGTGTGTGAGGTGTGTGTGTGTGTGGAATGGGAGGGGTGTGTGGTTTGTGTGTGTGTGTGTGTTGGGAATGGGAGGGGTGTGTGTGTGTGTTGGGAATGGGAGGTGTGTGTGTGTGTGTGTATGTGTGGAATGGGAGGAAGGGGGAAGAAGGGGGAAGGGGACAGCCAGGGATGGGACCACCTACCTACATGTGAAAATAATAATTGTCCCACTCACCAACAACGGGACATTCCAACCCCTATACCGCCGCTACCCCCTTCTCCCCCAACCCCCCAACACACACACACACACATATATATATACTAAGGAAGTGACGTCACGCCTCGTAAACCATCACCTCCTTCCTTAAAAACCTGGATGGATGTATGGATGTCAGAGCAGCAGCAGGTGGCTTGGATAATAATTACATTTTATTGGATTTATTTCTCCCACACGTCTTAATTTCCTTTCAGTAGCCGAGGCTTCCTCTTAATTAATCTTGAATATGGTTTGTCTTTGCATTTTTTTTTTTTAATTGACTGCTTGTGTTATTGTCTCTGCGATTGCTTGTGTATGCTTCTTTTATCATTATTATTCTTATAAACATTTCTGTTATTGCCTGAATGAATGAATACACAGATATGACTAAAAAATATAATTATAAATCCTAGTCACCTCACCAGGCAAGGATTAATTATATAAGGAGATAGTATAGTGTTTGTCAATCTGGAGAAACTGATTCCTCCAAACAATTCCAAGCAACAGGTCACCATTATCTCTGTTCATCTGGTCCTGTTCTCTGGCATACTTTGGAGGAATCAAGGCGTTGCAGTGTACCCAAAATATATTATCCCCTTAAGGACTGGACTCGTCTTACTGTCCAACAAGAATTACCTCTATATTCTCACGGTTCCTATCTTTTTTTGTTTTGTTTTTTTGTTTTTTTCGAGACATTTAGCAGTTGTCTTTCCTTCTCCTGATTCAGATTTTATCATAATCAATAAGAAGAATCACGAATAAACAGTTTTTGTATATGTGGGGATGACAGCAGCAGGTATAGGTTGGGTTGTTGCCTCCCTCGGTCTACACTTTATTTTCCTTCCCATCCATCATGCCCTTGTCTCAGCCCTCAGTCCTTTCCTCCTTCTCTCCACTCCTCCCTCTCTCTCTCTCTCTCTCTCTCTCTCTCTCTCTTTCTCTCTCTCTCTCTCTCTCTCTATAGTCATCCCACCCACCCTCCTTCTCTCCACCCCACTCTCCACCCCCATCTCCCTCCTTGCAGCAACCACCACCACCACTACCACCAGTCATCATCATCATCATCATCATCTCCACCACCACCATTACAGTCATCATCACCACCACCACCGTCATCGTCGTTGTAGGTGTAATGAGGGTGTCTTTCGTCCTCTCTCACTGCTCGCTATTTCCTTCACTTGTCCCCGGAAACTCAATCTCCTTCCCTCTCCCTCTTATCTCTCACCATCTCACCAGGTGTCTCCATATTTTTTCTCTGAGCCAAACATGTCGACCGGTACATATATATTCTGTAATGTGAGTAATTAGAGAGTAAAAATAATAATCAAGGAAAGCCTGAACTTTTTATCCTTGGTCTGTTCCTCCATGGTGGTCTTGAACGGGGACTTTTCTTCTGTATGTTGTGAAGGTGTATATTTACGTATTAAATATTAGGTTTACGTGTGTCATTCTGAATGTGAATACTGACTCCTTAAATATGTGTGCATACGATACAACTATCATGTGTCGTGTTCTGGTGTGTTAAGGGATCCTGTGATGTAGTCAGAAAATTGAAGCTAAATGAGTCCTTCAAATATTGCCCCGAAACACCACCTATATGGAAGGCACTTGTTTCATGGCGTGGTCAGGAGGAATCAGAGGCCCCCAGTTTTCATCACTATCACAGGGTCCTTAACTAACCTTGGAGCGGCGAGTGAGACCCGTCCTCACATGCACCATTCAGACATGCACACCAAATCAGTAATTGTCCCAGTGAGTCTCTAATTAACTCCCGCTAGTCAACAAGTCAATATTTCCCGTCGGAAAGTGAGGGACGACGAAGGTGGTCGAGGCGGTATACAGCTCTGGAGGAAGTGTTGGGAAATGGACAGTGGGTACGGGAACAGATAACGAGATAGTGAGAAGGGAAGTGGGCAGATGGAGGGCAGTAAATATAGGTAGGTGAGGAAAAGGGAAGTGATTGAATGAAGACGAGGGAAGCGTACAAGGGAAGAAAAGAACAGTGAATAATTTAAGGAGGGAAGTAAGCAAGTGAAGGACAAGAAAGAATCTGGGCAGGTAAAGTGGACATTTTGAGAGAATTCTTTATGGGCAGGAAGTGAACATCAGGTTAAGTGTAGAGATGTGGGCAGGTGAAGTGGTGACCAGTGGACAGGTTTAGAAGAGAGAATGGACAGGTAAAGCGCAGGGAAATGAACAGGTAAGAGAAGACGTAAAAGACAAGGTGGAAAGGTGTGCAGGTGAGTGAAGCAACAAGAGAGGTGTGAGATGGGTGGTCTTGGGGAGAAGAACCAATGACACGTGTGGTGGATTTCAAAACAGAAATGGAATGATTAAATTGCCTGAGGATAAGCGTCTGGTCATGAACGAACAAAACCGTACGCAAGGCGATTATAAGTTAACATTTTTTTTTTTTTATAATTGATGAAAACATCAAGCAGTAATAATGCCCTTAATGCTCCCTTTTCTTAACAAAGGAACAAAAATAACTTACATTATTAACTATTAAGTAAAATTCAGTTTATGCTGTAAGCTGCACTGTCAAAATCATGTGCGTGCAAGATGATCATTCGGACAAACAACCATTAAAAGACCTATAAAGAAAACTGTACGTTCCGTGATACCCAACTCTTCTATGCGTAGAGGTGTGTGCCATGGTCGGGTTGAGTGAGGTGGTATGGAGACAACCTTATATACTTCACCAAACTGACCATGGCAACAACAACAAAAACACTTTTACTCTTCACTTCCTTAGCACCGACCAAGGCTCCTAGTAATGCACCTCCACCACCATCACCACCACCACCACCACCACTGTATATAGCCTGACCAGTGACTGAGAATATCCATCTTGGCAGCCAGACCAAGATGCTACCGTGGCCTTGTTCTCCCGCTTGACACTGTCTCTGAGGGGAGTCCAGATATTGTTGTCCCCTCCTGGTCCTGGTGATACTGGGGTGGGTTGGGTGGTGATAGGGTAAGGAGGGATGGGGTGGGTGGTGATAGGGTAAGGTGGGGTGGGTGGTGCTGGTGATACTGGGGTGGTTGGTGATAGGGTAAGAAGGGGTGGGTGGTGATAGGGTAAGGAGGGATGGGTGGTGATAGGGTAAGGAGGGGTGGCTGGTCCTGGTGGGTTGGGTGGTGATAGGATAAGGAGGGATGGGTGGTGATAGGATAAGGAGGGATGGGTGGTGATAGGGTAAGGAGGGATGGGTGGTGATAGGGTGAGGAGGGATGGGTGGTGGTTAGTGCTAGAATAAAGAGGGAGGGAATGAAGTTTAGTGGTGAAGAGAAGAGGAACGACTAATATTACAGACTGAGGGAAGGTAGAGGTATACAGGGGAAGGGGAAGGGATGAGCTTGGAAGGGGGGGGAGTAACATTTATATTAAGCCTTCACAGCACTCAAACCATTATTCCAACAGAATATATTATCAAGAATATTTTAGCCTCACCAAGACAAACCTACCACCATAATTCCTGCCCATTCCTCCCATTATTCGTGTCCAACGCCCATTTATTTATTGAAAGAAAATATGAAAACGACTTTCACTTTACTCAGGTCCCTTCTTCTACAATGACATCTTTTACAGGATATAATTCGGCGACGGAATCTCAACACCCACCACAATTATAGTCATCTCAGCCATTGTACTGTGTCCCACGCCCTTATATTTATCTTTTCTGACCGTTCCATACTTATAAGTGTGCTTTGTATGAAGGCTTTAAAATCGGATGTGGATCCTTCAACACATTGTTCTCTGCGTCACACCCACGTCCTTAGCTGATCCTCCCTGTGAATTCTTCTGTTTAGAGGAAACATTCACAACTCAGAAACAGTAATCATATTTCAGTCATTCCTGTCAGTTCCATCTGTCATCCCCATTTCAGCCCCTGCCACTTGCCATCTCCATTCCAGCCACTTCCACCTGCCATCTCCATTCCAGCCACTTCCACTTGCCATCCCCATTTCAGCCACTTCCACCTAGCATCCCCATTCCAGCCCCTTTCACTTACCATCTCCATTCCAGCCCCTGCCACGTACCATAACCCATTCCAGCCCCTGCCACCTGCCATCCCCATTCCAGTCCCTGCCACCTGCCATCTACATTCCAGCCACTGCCACCTGCCATCTCCATTCCAGCCACTGCCACCTGCCATCCCCATTCCAGCCACTGCCACCTGCCATCCCCATCCCAACCACCTCCATGACTCTCTGGGCACAGGCCGGAGAAAACCGTGTGCCCGCCAGGTTACGCCACCCAACCCTCACATTTCACTGCCGCTAATTTACTACAAGCCTTTACTATATTACGTTAAGGCTACTACCGCCCTGTTTACTACGACAGGAAGGATGGGGTAGGATGGGGTGGGGTCGGGTGGGGGGGGGGGGGCGTGTGTCACCTGGTGGCCGCCATGAATGGAGTTTTAAACAGAGTAAGCAATGAGCAAATGGAGTCCCACCTTAATGAGGGAGAAGCCTGAGTATTGTGGCAGGTGCTTGGCGTGTGTATGTGTATGTGTGTGTGTCTGTATGTGTGTGTGTGTGTGTATGTGTCTGTCTGTATGTGTGTGTGTGCGTGTGTGTGTGTGTGTATGTATGTGACTGTGTCTGTGTGTGTGTCTGTGTCTGTGTATGTGTACGTGTGTATATATATATATATATATATATATATATATATATATATATATATATATATATATATATATATATATATATATATATATATATATATATGTGTGTGTGTGTGTGTCTGTGTGTGTGTGTGTGTGTGTGTGTGTACTCGTCTTCTACTTATGTGTCTGCTACCCAGTGTGCTATATTATGCGTATGTAAGTATTATATAAAAATGCATGTGTGTCTGTGTGCGAGTTGGTACAGCATATACTAATGAGTTGTAAGCGAGTCAGACAATGTGGTTGGTGGTGAGGGCTGGTTGGTGTTTAGTAATGAGAGATACACCGTCGTTGGGTCATGCTGCTTGGCTTACACTAATACACTCTGGGTATTTTAGGAAATGTTAAATCTGTATGTTCAAAAATAATGTAATAATCGAAACGTGTGAGTCTGATTACTTAACCTTAGAGAATGGGATTTTATCTATGACTTCTAAAATGCTCTTATGGTTAATAGATTCAATTTTATTCCACTACCTGAAGAATAGTGTATTAATTAAGGTACCCTAAACGAATTCACCTTTAGATTTTACTTATTTTAGCTGTCGCAAGAAAGCAAGTTACCTGAGTAAGTTACACCTTCCTGTATATCAAATAAAATGTGATTCCTGGTTCACGAGTTATTACTGTACATGTAGGTTCGTCCGACTCTGATGTTTGGGAGGAAGGCTGTAACATCGACCCACCCGTTCGTCACCTGTCAAAAGTCCCACAGTGTGATCATGGCATTGACCTCTTGACATTCAGTGACTGTGTGTGTGTGTGTGTGTGTGTGTGTGTGTGTGTGTGTGTGTGTGTGTGTGTGTGTGTGTGTTTAGAGTATAACAATGTTCAATTACTAACAAATAATATAATATAAACAACTAACAAGTCAGTTGTTTATATGATATAATTTCTGAATATAATTGGTTCTCTCTATTGGTATTTACAGATATTTGTATATACAGTACTAGATTTGATTGTCCTTCATTTACACTCATTACAAACATGTTTATTTGGGAGACTATTCAGGGAACTGTAATAATTGTGGGAGAAAGAATATCAAGCGGCGCTGCTCGTAGAATCTCTAAAGTTAAGGGAGTAGTACAGTGTTGGTAAATCTGGAGCAACTGAATCCTACAAACTATTCCAAGCAACAGAACACCATTAGTTTTGTTCATGTGGTCCAGTTTCCTGGCATACTTAGGAGGAATCAAGACACTCCAATGTAGCAAAAGTGAATTAGCCCCGTAAGTTGGAGGTGCGTGATAAACGATGGGTAGATTCCGGTCAGAGCCAACATAATCATTATAATATAATAATAAAATTTATTATATAGTTGATTTGTATTGCTCTTTTAGCAACTTCTCTGTATCTGTCTCTCAACACTTCTACAGGTTCACGGAGAATGGTTAATGAAGAATAAATCATGTATGACCTTACTATTCAATGTTTTATCATCTCTAAAGCAGAGCTCATCATTCCGAATAATCATGTAATAAATAATGTGCTCCATTCTGAAGAGGACAAAGTACCGAAAGGTTACACGGTAAAGGTTAACTTCCTAACACATTTTTTAGATGTAGAAAGGTTAAAGGGTTTGGACACTTTTCAGGAGCTTAAGTTTGCACAATTTTTGTCAATCCCACAAAAATGTTAAAATGTAAGGGACAATTGTAATATTTTTCTGTATAAATGTAATTTCTTCAGCTGGTGGATTATACTCTTACCTCCATTTCCAGGTATCAGTCTCCCCACACCATATTATGGAAATCAGAATGAAAATTTATATTGACATCAAGCACTTAAGCTGTCATCATCACTATTCATACATATACAGGTCTTACATATTCAAAATAATTGATCTGGTCTCCTCCTATCCAAGCCTGTTCATTTTGACATTATCTAAATTGTCCTCCAGACAACTCAGGCATTATTTAAATCGTCCCCTCTTTAACCTCATTCCTGAACTTCCTTACCCCAATACTCCCCCAACTCACCCTCCTCCTGTTCTCACCTTGTCTCCATTCCTGACCACGACCTGTCCCTCTTCTGACTATGATTTGTTTCTTTCCTGACCCTAACTTGCTTCCCTTCACACTCCAAACCGTCCCTCTCATCACACCAGCTCGTCCTCACTTTAGCTCCAGTTGGTTTCCCATTAAAGCTCAGGTTGTCCCCCTCCTGACCCCCAAACGCTTCCCCTTCCTCACCCCAACGTTTTACCATCCTGACCCTCAAACGTTTCCCCCTCCATGACCCCCAAACTTCCTCCCCCTCCTTCTAACCCCAACTCGTCCCCACCACTGACCCCTAAACGTTTCCCCCCTCCATGACCCCCAAACGTTTTCCCCCTCCATGACCCCCAAACGTTTTCCCCCTCCATGACCCCCAACCCCCCCCCCTCCGCCTACTAACCCCAACTCGTCCCCACCACTAACCCCATGCAGCTCGTCCCTTGTGGTGGCCTAATTAATAAAGATGTGGTGGGTGTGGCCGCGTGTCGGAGTCTTGTCGAGGTTTTCAGCCGACTAACCACTCGACTTTCTACCTCTTTAATGACTTGTAAATATTAACCTGAACCTTTTAAGAACCGGTCTTTTGGTATCTGATGCTGGGGGGGATAATATCGGATGCCTCCCCCCCCCCCAACCCTACCCCCCCCCAATTCTATCTGCCTCTGTTCCCATCTCGTTTCATGTTTCATTCTACCCCCTACTCAACTGTTTCAGATATCCTCCCCTGCGAAGATCATTGTATTCCTCTACCTCTTCCTTTCTCTGCTGTCCTCTCCTGTCACTCTCTACTCCACCATCACTGCTCCACTACCACTACTCCACCCACCACCATTATTACCCTGTACTCCATCACTTACTAATTCACCATCATTTCCCACAACTCCACAACAACAACAACTCCACAGCACTCCACCACCACCACCACTACTGTCCATTACACTAATATTTTTTCTCTCTACCACAACTACTAGTCCACCACCACCAGTACTACTACTCTCTCTCTGTTTTACCACCAACAATGCTGTCTCCTTCCACCTAGTAATGATATATTAACTCCAACACCCATTCATGTTACCAGGTATATTCACACGTATATACAAGCAGGTACAATATCCATAACACCCATCTTGCAGCATTTGTACAGTACACTCTAGGCTCAGACATCACAGGTATTAACGCATTATATACTAGTTTGTTCTTTAGAAACATTAACTTCGAAAGGAAAATAAGAACCAGCGTTGGTACGAACTCCATCTTTCTTCCAATTGCTTTAACATCTCATCATTTTATCATCAGTGGTGAGCATGTACACACCAACATCCACACACACACACACACACACACAAACAAACTTATGCTGAAACACACACACACACACACATACTGAAACAAACACACACACACACACACACACACACACACAACCCCCCCCCTCCTCCCCCCACTCCCCACAACAACACGGGTGAGTGCACACTGCAACAGAGGAGAAGCGACACCACAGTCCCATCCCTACACCGCTCAGTACTCACACCCAGACACGCTAATCGAACTCCCTGATACTCCTCTCTTTTTCCGTGTTGGACAGCTGTGATCAGGAATGAGATGAGAGGAGGGGGTCGGGAGTGGGGACAGGGGAGGAGGGGAGGGAGAGTGGTGGTGGTGGTGGTGGTGGTGGTAGGAGCAGGGAGAGGAGGGGATGGGGAGTGGGGGCAGGGGAGGGGAGGGGAGGGAGAGTGGTGGTGGTGGTGGTGAGGGTAAGAGCAGGGAGAGGAGGGGATTGGGAGTGGGGGCAGGGGAGGGGGGGAGGGAGAGTGGTGGTGGTGGTGAGGGTAGGAGCAGGGAGAGGAGGGGATTGGGAGTGGGGGCAGGGGAGGAGGGGAGGGAGATTGGTGGTGGTGGTGAGGGTAGGAGCAGGGAGAGTAGTGGTAGTGGTAGTGGTGGTGCCTGAAGCATGTGGGTGGGAGGTGAGGGTTGGAATGGGGATAATGGTGGTGGTTGTGGTGGTGAGTGTGGTGGGGAATGTTGAGTGGTGAATGAGTCTTAGTAAAGGTGAGTGAGTGATTGAGTGGTGATGGTAGATGAGTGTATGTACAGATGAAGAACAATGAAAGGTGATGGGTGGGTGAATGGTTGAGGAGGGTGAGGAGTGTGATAGTGTTGGTGATAATGAATGGTGAGGGTGAGGGGATGGATGGTGGTAGTGAATGGTGAGGGTGTAGGGTGAGGGTGTGGTGGTGGTAGTGAATGGTGAGGGTGTGGGGTGAGGGTGTGGGGGTGTTGGTAGTGAATGGTGTGGGGTGATGGTGCGGGGGTGTGGGGGTGGTGGTAGTGAATGGTGAGGGTGTGGGGTGAGGGTGTGGGGGTGGTGGTAGTGAATGGTGAGAGTGTGGGATGAGGGTGTGGGGGTGGTGGTAGTGAATGGTGAGGGTGTGGGGTGAGGGTGTGGGGGTGGTGGTAGTGAATGGTGAGGGTGTGGGCTGAGGGTGTGGGGGTGTTGGTAGTGAATGGTGAGAGTGTGGGGTGAGGGTGTGGGGGTGGTGGTAGTGAATGGTGAGGGTGAGGGGATGGATGGTGGTAGTGAATGGTGAGGGTGCGGGGGTGGTGGTAGTGAATGGTGAGGGTGTGGGGTGAGGGTGTGAGGGTGGTTCTAGTGAATGGTGAGGGTGTGGGGGTGATGGTAGTGACACTGAAGGTATGTGTGTTGTGGTGGTAATGATGAAAGCAGCGAGGGTAAGGGAAGGTAAATGATGGTGGTGATGGTAGAGATCAAGATTCCTATTTTCCCTTCCTGACCTTTTCATACTCACATTATCGCCAACATCAAAAGAATTCATTGGCTTGATATGCTGTGTTAGGAATTATCTATGTGTGACAAATAACAACTTTAGTTAATTAATAAATAAAACATGAATGTCATCAGACTGAACTTGGATGCAGTAACGTCATTCTCTTCAAAACTACCGACTCCTTTTATGTATAAATGTAACAGCTAATACTGAGTCTTCAGGCATAGCTGTTAAAAAAGTCAGTATATCTGTCAGGTATTATTATCATTGGACAACTCGTGAATATATGTATCTATTATTGTACAGATACCTTCCCCCACGTTGTTCTCTCATCCAATGCTTCACTGAAATATTAGTTTTAATATCGCCTGCAGTTAATGAAAATTGAACAGAAAGATTACAGTAATCTTTCTACCAATCGGAAACTCTTTATACTCCGTATTCATATACAACAGTGTCGCAGACGTCAAAGAAAATTGAAAGGGAAAGACAATACACTTAGAGATGATTGTATTGTGCCAAATATGGTGTACCCAGAGTATTAAGGATCTGCTTACATTAAAACATTATATAAATCATATGGCTATATTATAATTTATTATTAACTAATTTATATTATTAACCTCTGATTCTGCAGTTATTATTTCTTCAAACCCATTTGTCAAGACGAAGAACCTGTGAACAACACGTTGTTAGAGTGAGTGTTGTAGCCACAAACAGCAGCATGTTGTATCCTGGAGGCAGAACATTTAATATGCAAGAGAGTAAATTGTTTTATTAAGATTATAATATCTTACCTAATGAAATAAGACATCAAGGGCAAAATTTATACGAGCTTCCATAACATTACGTCAAAAAAATTACATTTTCTTCCATCCCTGTGTAATAAAGTCAGCATATCGGTCATGCATCTCTCTCTCTCTCTCTCTCTCTCTCTCTCTCTCTCTCTCTCTCGTTTTTTCCAAGCAAGTGAGCAGGCACATTATCTGTTCTCCTATCTCTCCGGGGGTCTGGGAAGAACATCTTATCTCTGGCCAGGGGAGCAAACATCCCCACGCTATCTCTGTCGCATCTCCCCAGGACACAGCAAACACCTCAAGCCTGGGAGAGCAGAGGGGAGGAGACTTTGGAAGGAGAAGGAGGAGGACAGAGAAGTAAAGGGAGGAAGAGGATAAGGGCAAGAGAGGAAAAGGTCACTGGGATAGAAGGAAGGAGGCGAAGGAGGAGGTATAAAGGTCAGGAAAAAAAAGATGGGTCAAGGGAGTGAGAGAGTCATGGAGAGAGGAGTAAAATGAGGTCAGGGAAGAGGATAGGTCATGGAAGTCTAGAGAATCATGGACAGGGAAGAAAGCCAAAGGGTGGGAAGATAGAGGCCAAAGAAAGGAAGGGTGAGTCCTGTAGAATGGGATGACAAGTATAAACAATGAGGAAGAAAGGGGGCCTGTTTGTCTGTCTGTCTGTCTGTTTGTTTAGTTGATCTGTTTACATGTCTCATGGCTTGTCTATCTGTTTGTGTGTCTATCTATCTGCCCATCTGTTTTATTCATCTATTTATCTATCTCACTATATATCTCCTCTTTCCACTCTTCCTCCTCCTCCTTCTCCTTCTGCTGCTGCTCCTCCTTCTTCTCCTTCTCTTCTCCTCCTTTTTCTCCTCCTCCTCCTTCTCCTTCTGCTCCTCCTTCTCTTCTCCTCCTCTTTCTCCTCCTCCTCCTTCTTCTTCTCCTCCTCCTTCTCTTCTCATCCTCCTCCTTCTTCTCCTCCTCCTCCTGATATTCCTCTTCCTCACTCTCCCACACACCAACAACCCCCCCCCCCAACCCCCCCACCACTATCCCACCTTCCCTGAGAGCATCCCAACTCTGAGTGGACATATCTTGGAGCCTAATTACGGTGTCTTGTGTCCACTGATGTTTTCTGCCTGGCCGGACACACTTTAATAGCCACTCTTCCCTCCACTCCCACTCCTCCCCCTCCCCCTCCCACTCCTCCCCTCCGACATCTCATACCACCTACGGCCCATCCTCACTCACAGTTCATACCCTCTACCTCTTATCCTCACATCTCATATTCTCTTACTCTCATTCTCCCATCCTCACAGCTTATACTCCCTACCTCCCATCCTCACAGCTTATACCCCCTACCTCCCATTCTACCATCCTCACAGCTCATACCCCCTTCCTCCCATCCTCACTCACAGCTCATAACCCCTACCTCCCATCCTCACAGCTTATCCCCTCTACCTCCCATACTCACTTCTCATACACCCTACCTCCCATCCTCACACCTCATACCCTCTACCTCCTATCCTCACACCTCATACTCCCTACATCCCATCCTACCTCACATCTCATACTCCCTACATCCCATCCTACCTCACAGCTTATACCCCCTACTTTACCACAACCCTCCACCTACGCCTCCTATGCCCCCACCTCCGATTCCTATTTTCACCTCCACTACCCTTAACCTTCTCTATTGTTTCATCTCCTACCCCCAATTCCATCTCCCATACTCATATCTTCACCTCCCATACCCCCATCCATCTCCCATACCCCCTCCTCTATCTCCCATACCCCCCATCTCCAATCCCTATACCCTCCTCTATCTCCCATACCCCCATCTCCAATCCCTATACCCCCATCTCCATCTCCCATACTCATATCTCCACCTCCCATACCCCCCATCTCCAACCCCTATACCCCCATCTTTACCCACCAACCATACCCTCCTCCATCTCCCATACTCTCACCTCCAAAACCTGTCATAGAAAGGTTCCCATACTTCTCAGTCACTTTGGTTTACATATTCCTCTTTGCTCTTTGGTAAGTGACGGGATTTCGTATATTAACTTTATCATTATTTCTCGTCCTTTGATAATTACATTGTACTCTTGGTCATAAAAATTCGTACACACGCTGTTGTTTTTATCGAGGGCTTACAACATATGATAAAAATGTAAGACTACGTAACTGCAATACAAAATTAATATTAGATTTCTTGTTTTGCTAATCACTGAGTCACTTACTGGACCATTCATAGTAGTACTTTCAAAATAATGACCTCTCTCTTTCCATATAACCTGTGTAAGAACTCCTGTTGCCAAAATAATGACCTCCCTCTTTCCATATAGCCTGTGTAAGAACTCCTGTGGCCAAAATAATGATCTATCTCTTTCCATATAGCCTGTGTAAGAACTCCTGTGGCCAAAATAATTATCTATCTCTTTCCA
The DNA here is from genome assembly GCA_033782935.1 of Petrolisthes cinctipes. Classification (NCBI taxonomy): domain Eukaryota; kingdom Metazoa; phylum Arthropoda; class Malacostraca; order Decapoda; family Porcellanidae; genus Petrolisthes; species Petrolisthes cinctipes. The sequence continues at coordinate 15,771 of JAWQEG010008291.1, read as the reverse complement.
TATAGCCTGTGTAAGAACTCCTGTGGCCAAAATAATGATCTCTCTCTTTCCATATAGCCTGTGTAAGAACTCCTGTTGCCAAAATAATGACCTCTCTCTTCTTCCATATAGCCTGTGTAAGAACTCCTGTGACCAAAATAATTATCTATCTCTTTCCATATAGCCTGTGTAAGAACTCCTGTGGTCAAACGTACTCTTGAAATCTCTCCATGCAGTGTGCCTCGTCTTCAGTTCTCCTCCTCCTCAACCCACCAAGAATACAGACAAAAAACACACCACCTGTATCACAACACTACATGCCACGAGAACCTTGACAACAACATTCTCTATCTTTCCTGCAGTCAATTCCTCCATACACAAAACACACCCTGGAGGTCATAGCAGTCTTCATAAATCTCTCTCTCTCTCTCTCTCTCTCTCTCTCTCTCTCTCTCTGCTGTTTACTTCGAGACTTGTTAACGAAATTCTATCCATTTTCCGTTTTGGGTGCTCTCATGGTCTTCATCTATACAATATAATATACAGTACTGTACATGAGACGGAAACTGGTCAGATCGGCTTGAATATGAGTGTGAGATATCTGTATTAAAGTTCTACATAAACATCTAATCAATGTAAAAGATGTTAGGTAGTAAATACATCAATCAATAAACGAACAAATGGTAATATGTCAGGTGACTCTCAGGGCACCAAACCTTCCATCAATCCCAGGTCACATTCTCCAGTCACGAATTGGAGGAAAAATAGATATAGTGTCAGATTTTAATGGCG